>PVIJ01004552.1:0-115842 GCA_004024925.1 Scalopus aquaticus | reverse complement strand
GGGGGGGGGAGTATGGGAACCCCCAGCAGGGGGGAGCTCGCTGGTTCCTGTGACCTGGGAGAGTCTCGAACTCTCCAACCTAAAACCAGAGGACTTTGGTTTGGTCTTGTCAGTGGCTCTACCTTGATTCTTTGTGTTCTTCACATGACTGAAATCAGGCGTCTTTGTGTTTCTCCTTCTGACTTATTTAGCTTAGCCTGACTGCAGAACTGAGGCTACCAGAGAGGAGGGTGGGGGTGGGGAACAAAGTGGGGAGGGAGCCCCATGGACCAAGCTGGAGGAACATTGGGGACTTGGGCGTGGATGTGGTATGATAACATAGATGTCCATCTGTGCCCCTCAATCGTATACAGCATTGTGAACCAACATTACGACTCTAAAGATCATTTAAATAATGAAATGACTAAATAAAACCAAAGGGCTGAGACAAAAGAGCCCAGGAGGAAATCTTTTCAAGGTTTGGTCTTACCTACTCATATGATTTTTGAATTCTTAATGTTAGGCCCCCATACAGGGATCTTGAAATGATATCAAAATGCCAGGTGGAGGGGCCTCCCCGGTGGCGCAGCGGTTAAGCGCTGCGCTGTGGAGCTGTTGGCAGCGGCGACGTGAGTTCGATGCCCAGCCGGGGAGATTCCCACATGGCGCGGCGGACCTCTCCTGCCTCACCCGCTGCTCCCCTCAGCAGTGTACTTCAGCTGATCTGCCTGTTCTGCTCCCCACTCTATCTCTGGTGAACCCTCTCACCGCCCCACGCTTCTGGCCTGTACCCCAGCCTGTACCCCAAAAAAAAAAAAAATTCCAGGGAGGAAGACATCGGAGGGCACTTGAATGATGTCTGCGCCTTTGGGTGTCTCCTCCTTAGACCATCTACTTCGATTTTATTATTTTGCATCAGAAAGACCCAAACTGACCAAGGATCATATTCACTGTCGAACACACAGCCCGCAAGGGAAGGTCACTTACATTTTTATAAGATAAGCTAAGGATGATTCTGGTACTTGGACAAGACAAACTGCTTAGGAAATTTCACCTGGGGGCCCGTCACAGGTAAGAACTAATTCTGGCCGCTCTGTGCCCTCGCTCGTGGCTCTGCAGGGGGCCTCCAAGTCGCCAGCTGAGTTGTTGCTGTCACCCGAATCCAGTTCCAGGCCCTTCAACAATGGAGTCAAATCTTGTCTTTATACCCCACGGTGCCTAACTCAGGGCCTTCCTCATTGCAGACCTTAGAAATGCCGAGCCGGTTGCGTTACCTAGAGTCTTGTGTCTGCCTCTGTTGACCAGGCCACGGCCATAACTGACACAAGACAATGCTCTCAAGGACAGAGGAGATGGTGAGAACTTGTAGGGAAGTGTCATGGAGAAGGGAGCATGGAACCGAGCCTTGCAGAGGAGTGAGATTTAAGTAGATGGTGAAGAAGAGAAAGAGCCAGGAGTCTAGCCAAAGCAAGGCTGCTCTCTGCCAGTTATTTCCACGTATAGAGCCCAGGTCCCAGGAAGAAGACTGATGTAGCCAAGGCAGGCCCAGGCAACCCAGCACTAGGACCAGCTCCACTCTCACTGCAGAGTCTTTCCCTCCCTGGCCTCGCATGGGTTCCATAGGCCTCTAACCTGGCTCCCTGAAGCGCTTCTTCCTCTTTCTCTACTCTATTTTCAGAGCTGTCTCCCCACTAATAGGCTCCTCCCTCCGCACGGTCACACATGTGTCTGGGCTGCTCCTTCTGAGCCCAGGTCTACACATGAATCTCACCAGGATTCAGACAGGCTGATGACCGGGTTTCCTGGGAGAAGCTGGTGTGCTGCTCAGTGTGCACAGCAGGCCTTGGTGTGCTGCAGCTGGACTTGGAAGTCAGAGTAGAAAATGGGCATGCTCAGGGCAACACACACTTACACACACACACGCACACACGTGCGCACACGCACTATCTGAATCTTCTTTGAGACCAAAGTGTGGAGAAAGGATGCTCTCAGCACTGCTGGGCTCGCTGAGGTGGGCTTCTCCCTTCCCCGGGAAGTCTCCCAGCTCTCTCGTGGGGGCGCTGTTACACACGCCACTGCCTCTGCTCTGAAATCCGGCTATGAAGACAGGCCAGGAACACACGAGACTCCAGAGGCAGGAAGACCAGCCAGGGGTGGTCGTGTGTTAAAAGCACGGGCCAGAGAGCGACCTGGCTCTTGCTGAACTCACTTTTTACCTGCTGGTTGAACTAGTGTAAATAGCTTAATCTCTCTGAGTTCCAAGCTCCTTATCAGTAAAAAAGAGATACTGATAATCTTTTTTCTTTTTTTAAAGATTTATTTATTTATGCATACAAGCTGGGGTACAGGCCAGAGGCGTGGGGTGGCGAGAGGGTTCACCAGAGACAGAGTGGGGAGCAGAACAGGCAGATCGATGGAAATACACTGCTGAGGGGAGCAGCGGGCGAGGCAGGAGAGGTCTGCTGCGCCATGTGGGATCTCCCTGGCCGGGCGTCGAACTCGCGTCGCCGCTGCTGACAGCTCCACAGCGCAGCGCTTAACCACTGCGCCACCAGGGAGGCCCGATACTGATAATCTTTTTCTTGTATTATTGTTATGTAAGAAATAGTATGCAGGTAAACATTGTTGTAGTCTTTGGTCAACTGTAGTGCATAAAAATGTGGGGGTTTTCTGGGTATCACTTGCGATTTTGTGCTGGGTTTTCTATAGGTCAATCCCTGGTGTTCTGTTGCCCATCAGAACCCTCCAAACCCTCCAGAACCCAAACCAGCCCTGTTTGGACCTGAGCACTGAGAGTCTCTCTACTGACACACAGTGAGATATCCTTGGATTGGAGCCTGGGATGGAACCCTGGCTGAAAATAATACACTCCAGTGTCTGCCCCCCCTTCTCAGGTGACGGCGCTCAGGGACTGACGGATGGCCTCTCAGGTAAAGAAGCCACAGAGCCAGCCTGTGCTGGCACTTTCTGGTCAAGCCCCCCGAAGTCTGTGAGTCATGTCTTCAAATATCAAAACTCGTGCTACAAGTCAGGGGACAGAGAGCTCAGAAGGGCCTGGAAGGTCATCAGGTCCAAGCCACTGACTTTTCAAATGGGGAAACCTGGCCCTACGTGAGCACCTCACAAACTTGACCTGCAGCCAGATGACAACTCAGCAGTAGGGATGAGCGTGACTCTTCTGTACGAGATCAGGCAACTAACACAACTAATGCGGCGGGATCTCACAGGAATTTACCATTTAGAAACCTGGAACTAATAGTGAAGGAAGGGATCTTGCCCAAGATCGGAGAAACAACAAGAAGCAAAATCCCCCTCACATTATGTCATGGAATATGGAATCTTTTTTATTTCTTTATATTTTTTTTACATTTTAAAAGTACTGGGGTATTAGGAAAAGGAGAAAGAAAAAGAGGCAGCTGCATAATGACAGGTGGGCAGGAGAGCTGCTTCTGCTGCTGCTGCTTTGCAGAAGGAAAAGTTTTGTGTAACCTGCATAGTCACAGGCAGGCAGGGGAGCCCATGGAATCTTTTCATTGGGAACATGATCCACTTTTACTGTCATTTCTACCCGTTCTGTCATACTGGCCCCATAATAAACCTTGTGCTTGACGCACAGCTCTGCCACCCCAGAACAGATGCCCTGCAGATGGGAAGTTTGCACACATCAGTGCTTTCACTCACCTCTCAGACATTACTAAGCACCACTGTTATGCCCAGGACTGTGGGTACAGAATACATGGGGTCCTCCATCAAAGTGTTCAAAATTTAATCACGAAGACAGGCAAGGAAATAACCTGTAGGAGGTAGACTCCGTCCCATGCAGCTAAGTGTAGCATTCCTCCCCTCTGCTCCTGGGCTTGCCACTCAGGATGGTCTGTCTCTCCTTACAGGGAGATTCCCACCAGCCTGATTTTCCCAGAAAGGAACATACCGAATACCACAACCTGCTGAAGACCAGTGACACAGTCCCTGAGTACTTCATAGACACTAAATCCCCCTCATTTGTTCTTTTCTTCAAAAAATATCCATTGAGCACCTAGGAGGAGGTACCAGGGAAACAAAGATAAATAAAAGACATGCCTCTCTCTCTCAAAAAAACTAGCAATTCAGTAGAGAAATGAATAATTTCTCTTGTAATAATTACAAGGAAAGGGAGGTGCCTTGGACAAGAAGGCAACTGTGGACAGTGACTGCAGCCACTTAAAGAAGAATTCTGCTAAGCAATGGGAGTGGTCACTCTTGGAAAAGAGAATGGCACCCACAAAGCCTGGGAATGTGAAGCACACTGCGCCTTCAACCTGGTATGGTTGGTTATCGATGGCAAATGATGTGAAAAGACAGATTGGCAGGAAATGAGGCTCTGAGCAGGCAGGACCTGTGCCATGCCAGAGAGTTGGGGCCATATCCCATGGGCCAGTGGAGACCTGTTGAGGGCTTTAGGGAGATCAATGGCAAAGTTGCATGTCAGAATTTCACCGAAGCCACGTGGGAGATGGTACAGTCAGTGAGCCCAGTGAGGAGGCTGGTCATGAATCCAGGTGAGACCCAATGAGCCGTGGCAGTGCCACCCTGAGCCAGGTCAGAACATGCCTTTCTACATGACTCACCATTGCCGGGTACAGTTGAATGATAGTCCTGATCACGACCCATAACCAGCAGCATGAAATCATGCATTTGACTCCGCAAAATTGTGACTCATGGTCCTGACAAGGTCCCCGTGTATCTGAGACCTCCGGCTTCCCAGGCTGCTGAGTGGCTTAAGGCCTCATAAATGATCCATGGAGAATCCATACTTGCTTGCATAGGAGAGAAGATGATCCAATGTTGACCTTCCAAAGGAATTTGTGGAAGTTGGTTCTTAATAGCCCTTAATCCATTTTCCCATCATTAACATCAACTCATTTCTGAGTTTGTGGTTTTGGTAATCGAACAATCTTTTCCAAGCCAGGACTTGGCAAAGTGACTGATCCTCTCTCATCCCTGCACCAAGCTGATTCAAACCTTCCTGCTTTTGCTGCTCCTTTTCCTTCTCCTATAATACCTTCCTTCTACCTGTCTGACTGGTGCATGGGCTTCTTGGAAATGAGACTCACTTTCTAGCTCTCCCACTCATTAGTTGTCTGATCTTGTACAAAACAGCTGCCCTCCTCCCACTGGTAAGTTGTCATAGGGTTAGAGATCAAGTTTGTGAAGTATTCAACAGAATGCCAACTCTCAATATTCAGTAGTTACTAATATCAGATGTGATTCTAGGTTGATAGTGAAAGTTTATCATTCTCTACTGAAAAGAATAAAGTGAAAATCTGAAAGATTTGGTGATGTATCTTGTGATGATCAGGATAACCATGAATTACAGTTTTCTTACCCAGATTAATTAAACCTGACACCTGAGTATCCACTTGATTTCCATACCCAGCTGTGGAGTACCACAGTAACATATAATTAAGACTCTTAGACCTAATAAGAGACTTAGAACTTGAAATTAAAGAGCAAAAATAAGTAAAGAAACTCCAAGATCAAGGGCACAGCTGCTGATCCTTGGGTCTATTTCTCGAACAGAAGCGTGTGGAACACAAATGGCTGTGTTAATAATATCTTCTGCTTATGCTGTGTGTTGTTGGGTGGTGAGGAGGAGGAAGCGATTCCTGGAAGTAACACAAATGGGTTGGCTGTTCAGTGTTAGGGCAGGTTACTGCTTCAGAAGAAGGTACAAAAAAGAGCAACAAAGTTTGATGTGCAAGCGCCGAGCTGCCTGGAGCCCGGGAGAGAATTTGTTTCCAGCACACTGAAGGACGGAGCCACTTGGGTAAATTCCCCAAATATAACTCGTCTCTAACAGGATTTTAAAGATCTTGTAATGCTTATTCTAGTGATCCCGCCGATCTTTCCATCTAACTTGACTTTTCAAATTTGTTTTGTTTTCATTCTTTTTTTTTTCATTATAAAACAACAATATTCAAGGGAAACTTTTTCTTATGATTTTTTTTATTTATGCATACAAGAGCTGGGGTGCAGACCAGGGGTGTGGGGGTGAGAGAATTCACCAGAGACAGAGTGGGGAGCAGAACAAGTGGATTGACTGAAATACACTGCTGAGGGGAGCAGCGGGTGAGGCAGGAGAGGTCTGCTGCGCCCTGTGGGTAAAGGGAAACTTTTAAAAATCATCCTTAATGCTCCTGCACTAGTACAACAACGAGTTTACTTTTGGAGTATTGTGTTTTATCCTGCTTACTTTTTAATTAGCCATCATGGCAAATCTGAAAGAGTTTTGTTGTTATGTATGCTTTATTAAGGAAGACATTGACATTTATAAAGCAGTAAATTAATATTGCCCTAAGTAACATACATAGTAAAATAAATGCCTGAATCACATGTAAAAACCGGAATGACTCCGACCCTGCACTCATTCCACCCACTCTCCGCAGTGATAGCCACACAACTTGGCACGTAATCGATATAGGTAACATTTTTTTATGCACTATCATTTTATTTACTAGCAGCAATAATAACAAAATGGAATTATGTCAACTGAAATTCATCAACTGATCTCTCAAAAAAGCCACCAAGAGTTAGCAAATTCTAAAGGCGCTCTTATAGGAAATCTCAGAAGATGAGGGGAGAAATAGAAAATTAAGGTAAAATTAAAATGAACTGGTTCCATTCAGAGGGAAAAGAAGATGCAACTTTAGATGTAAACCCACAGACACTTTGGACCCAAGTCACAAAAAAAGCTGACTTTATTGTTCTTATTAATAATCCCTTTCTAATACCCCTGCAAATTAAGTGTAGAATTAGGCACCCACGGGGCAGTGCTAATGAATTATATTCAGAGAAGGAGTTTCCATGTGCTTTATGTGGATATCATAAAAAGGGAGTCGCCTTTCCATTTGGGAGACATGTGAAGGATGACATGGGATGGAGGAAAATGAGCCATATAGTCTTTGAAACTGAAGAGTTGGTTTCGCTCACTCCTTTTCTAGAATACCGAAGAGAAGAACGCAGTCAATGGGGAGACAGATATAGCAAAGGGAGTCCCCACCGAGGGACAGCTCAGCGTGGAACTTGGCTCCTAATCAAGATTGAAATGATCACAGCCAGGGTGCTAATTGCATTAACTTGTTTTCCTCTAGGCAGAATGGGGAAACAGAATAGCAAACTGGCCCCGGAAGTGATGGAGGACCTGGTAAAGAGCACAGAGTTTAATGAGCACGAACTCAAGCAATGGTACAAAGGATTTCTCAAGGACTGTCCCAGCGGGAGGCTGAATCTCGAGGAATTTCAGCAGCTTTACGTGAAGGTGAGTTGATTGTCAACCTATATTTTTCTTCAGACCAGAAAACATTTGTCTTAGGAGCTGTAGCTTCACGTAGAATGATAACTCCAAGTAGCCCATTTGTTTCAACTCTAATGGTTTTCACCCAAAAAGAAAAATGGAGACTTCTTTTAAATGCAAAGGAATGTATTTTGTTCCATAGATAACTCAGACAATTTCTGAACAAGAAGAGTCATTGTTCAATCAAAACACGGCATGTAATTCAGAGGAATGACAGCGGTTGGTAAAGGAACAGTAAAAATCTCAGATAATAGTGTTCGCTGATGATTATTGACAGGCTGCTAATTATGCCATTGTTTGGCTTTTTAAAGCTATCTGCACCTCAAGTTAAAGAGAAGGCACATAGGAGGGCTTTTTCACCAAGAGCCATTTGCAGATAAAAAATGTAGATTCCTGTGCCTGCGCAGTAATGGGAGGGTCTGGTGTGTGTCAGTTTGAGGATTGGCGAGGATTTACCACAGAGATCCTCACCCAGCACTTCACCCAACTCCCCAGAGGCTAGTTACTCCCTGGACATCAGATAAAACTGTTCATGGAAGGTTTAATTTCCACTGTAGTGGCTTTTGTTTTGGTTGGCTTGAGTTTATCAGTTGTATTGATGGTAGATTTGGCATAGTCTAAGACAATTCATTTTTTCTGTGCTCACATAATGTTAGGCTTGTGGAAGAAAAACAGTGTTTTTCTTTGAAATGATCCTGACTAAAATACCAAGTAGAAAATATTGCTCTTGGTCTTTAAGTGTAGCAAGTGTCCACTGAGCAATAGGAACCATTCACATGCATAGATGTGTACGTGGCGAGGGCAGGGAGGAAGGGTGATGGCATAAAATACTAAGCATTGTCATCTGCCGAAGCAGAATATTTCACATAGCCTGTGCTCCAGCAATTCCATCCTTGCAAGTGTACAAGAAGGGACATGTACATGATGCCCTGGGCTGTTCTGTTCACAAAAGCCAACCTGGAAAGCAACCCAAATGCCCATCAAAAGGAGAGTAGAAAGTAACGATGGTGAAAAACCTTTGCACTATAGCAATTGGCAAACATTAAGTGCCAAATGTGAGGCCCAAACAGAAATCAGATTCAGATTATTTTGCAGAACTACGAGTAATTGCAATAGAACATAAAAAAAGGAAAGCCAGAGAGTGAAGTGCACTGGGTACAGCTGGTGGGGCAGAGGCGAGGCTCTAGCCACATGGAGATCATAGGTGCATAGAGACTGTGTCAAGACCAGAGCTGTGACGTTGGGTGGTGTGTTTGCAAATTGCTTAGTGCATTGTTGAAGCTCATCAGCTCTTCACAGACCACTCACTGATGAGGGTAAAGGATAATGAGGATTAACCCCAATACGGAACAGCAACAGCCCTCAGAGGTATAGACAGAATGTTCTGCTTCAAAAGATGCAGAAAGGTACACAGTAGTGACATATGTGCTTGTTAAAAGACCACTGTGATATTTCTAAGATCTGAATGATGAGTTGTTAGCAGGGAGAGAGAGATCTTTTCTATAGAAGGGCTGAGAGGTGCATTTATTATAACATGTATAAAATGGCTTTTGCAGAGAGCCTGCATCCAACTTTCTAGATTACGGCATTACTGCCACTGCCCGCAGTTTCCGAAGTCACATCTTCCACCGTTGTCGCCTGGCAGTCAGTCTGTGCCTCACAACTGCATTCACTCTCAGCCCCAAGGAAAATACAGACAAGTGACATTTGTCAAAGTCACTTTCAAGTCCCCAAAGGCCATGCAACTGTCACTCTGGGTTTAAAAGAGCTCCGTGTTCCATGTTCTTCACCATTTGCTTAAAATGAGAAGGGGCTGTCTTGGGTTTTTTTTTTTTTTTTTTTTGCCTTTGAAGAAGTAGTTGAAATGCAGAAAATGAGGTATTTCATTTATATACTCGGCCCTAAAACAGCACCAACCTCAGATGGGCTAAGAATGGGGGTAGGGGGCGTGCAGTGGGGTACATCCCCCCATCTCATGTTCCCCACTGAACTGTGAGAGGACTTTTTTGTTCTAGGAAGAGAAAAGAGGACTTCCTGGATGGAGTTTAGATTCTAGGCAGCATCTTAACAGCCATATTCAACTCAGCCTGTGCTTTTGTATCAAATAAAATACTGGTAAAGTCTTCCCCTCCTTCCAGGATTTTCCACGTACATAACATAAAGGACAGTAGTGGAGGAAATATCACGTACTCAGAAAAAAGAACAGATCTTATAGACTAGATGAGAGAAACATGGGGAAAATGTGGGTTATATAAGGTTCAGGACGGGGCAGACAAGCAAAACTTCCTTTAACACAGCTGAGAAGTGCAAATATTCAGCAAGACACTGTCCCCTGGGATAGGCAATTTCCAGTCACTCCTCTGTCTCTACGTGGACACGGGGACATCCTGGAATCCACCTGAGCAAGCAGAGTGGCCAGTGGCCTCAGCCCCCCAGTGGCCAGCCTGCCAGGCCTGCTATAGCAGGCTGCCCCATTTCAGGCTCCAAAGAATCACCTCCAGAGAACCGATTCTGAAGAGGGCCCTGGAGGGGCAGAATAATGGGAAAGGCCCTTCTGCAAGGCTGGGAGCCACAGACCCTCAGCTTTAGAAGGATTTGTATGCAAAATATAAAGGAACACCTCTGGTTAATTCTGTTTAACACTGTCTAAAACTGAGGTTCAGAAAACTGAAGCAATTTGGCCAACATCACAGCAAGAGTGAGGGCAGGGGACATCACTGAGGGGAGGCTGTCTGGCACTGCTTCAGGCAGCCCTGCTTCTCAACTGGATTCTGAGGCAGCCCTCACACACCTTCAGCGGGCTGGTCCTTCCCAGGCTGATACGGGATTCATTTTTTATTTGGATCACAGTCACCTCATCTCCATCAACACAGGACCCCCTGGTTACCATAGAGCCCACCATGGAACAAGTAGGTTGCTTGTGGAGGGGATTATGAACAATGCTGGCAGTGTCTCCTCGGGAAGGAGGCAGGAAAGGTGAAAGGGTAGACGTCTGCCCTCCGTGATCTCAGGGCCAGGGAGACACAGTTAGCTACAGAACATGCCAGAGGACAGAAACACACGGTGGAGGCAAGAGCGATAAGAAGAGAGTTTCACTTCCAAACGGGGTATTACGTACGGTCATTAATTCAGTAACGGAAGGAGGACTTTTCTTGTAGCCTTTTACATGATAAGGTGTCTCAAAGCAGTTTTTACCTTTCTCAAGCTTGATACCTGTTGCAAAGTGTGCCCTCTCCCCAAAAAAAAGCAAATAAATGTGTGTGTTAAAGTCTTAGCCTCTAGTCTCTCATCTCTTAGAATGTGATCATATATAGAGATAGGCCTTTAAAGAGGTCACTATTTGGCAATCATGAGATGAGCATAGACCTTAATCCAAGATGACAGAAGTCCTTATAAATAGATTGGGACACAGGATGGCACCAATCCTGTCCTCACACATCTCGACCTGCTAGTTCTCCAATTTATATTGTTTTGCAAAGATAGACAGAGAAGGGCCTTCCTGGTGGCACAAGGGGTTAAGTCTCAGCACTATGAGGCTATTGGCAGCCACTGCAGTGCGAGTTCGATCCCCGGCCAGGGAGCTTCCCACATGGTGCAGCAGACCTCTCCTTTCTGGCCCACTGCTCCCCTCAGCAGTGTGTTTCAGTTGATCCACCTGTTCTGCTCCCCACTCTGTCTCTGGTGAATCCTCTCACCCACACCCACACCCCCTGCACCTCTGGCCTACACCCAGCTCTTATATGCACAAATAATTTTTTTTATTATTTTATTTATTTATGCATACAAGCTGGGGTTAGGCCAGAGGTGTGTGGGGGGGCGGTTGAGAGGATACAACAGAGATAGAGTGGGGCGCAGAACAGGTAGATTGACTGAAGTACACTGCTGAGGGGAGCAGCAGGCAAGACAGGAAAGGTCTGCTGTGCCATGTGGGAATCTCCCTGGCCTGGGATCGAACTCGTGCAGCAGTGGCTCTAGATAGCTTCATAGTGCTGTGCTTAGCCCATTGCACCAACAGGGAGGCCCCCCCTAAAAAAAAAGATAGAAAG
The DNA here is from genome assembly GCA_004024925.1 of Scalopus aquaticus. Taxonomy (NCBI): domain Eukaryota; kingdom Metazoa; phylum Chordata; class Mammalia; order Eulipotyphla; family Talpidae; genus Scalopus; species Scalopus aquaticus. Next base: position 104,484 of record PVIJ01004552.1, on the reverse strand, counting down.
GGAAGTTCACAGCGATAACTGAGTAGCTAAAAGTTGCTCTGTTGCCCAAGCCTCCTGAGAAGAGGCTTTCCTACCAAGCTAACACTTTTGTGTCAAATTCCTTCCTGGTGTGTCAGGTACCCAGTATGCAATGAGAAGGTGTACCTGAGACAGACAGGAGAAACCTAGAATCCAATTTGATCACTCCAGATTCAACAGTTTGAATTTTTAAAAAAAAAAACTTATTTGCATGTAACAAAAATGTCCCTACCAAGTCATTCCATGTCCACCTAAGTGATCAGTTCCTAAAAAGCTCCTATCATTTGGTCATTAGAAATATACTTCCAGTTTATCTGTTAAAGACTGGACAGGTTCACTGATTCATTCTTTCATTTGTTCAATGCAGTCATATGTACTTCCCATGTGCTTTCTGTGGGACCAATACTGTTCTGGGCATTGCCCTCAGCAAACTCAAAATCTGGAGGAGGTAGAAGTAATATACAAAGTAATATATATTATTTTATATAATACTCTTCATGTCACAAAAAACAAAATATATCAGTGGAGTCTCATTTAATAAGAAATTTTCTAGGCCTACAGCCCTGAAAATACAAATATTTGTATTTGTATACTCCCCAAAATTCTGTTGATACAATGGCCCAGAGACATGGAGCAAAACAATAAATGAATAAATGATGTTTATTTATTGGTCATAAAGTTATTCAAATAGAGTCAGAATATTATCTAGTGAATAAAGTATTTTGAAAATATTCTACATTTCTCTGCACAGTTTTAGAATTCTTCTCTCAAATTGTATTCTTATGTCTAAAAATATACAGTCTTTACATCTCAGTAAAACTCAGTAGATAGTACACAGTAGTCTTTACTATCTACTCCTGACCTACTATCAGAAGTACTATCAGGAGTTAAAGGTTTCATGAATGTTATATGAAAACATGTAATAAATATAGGATTTAAGGCAGATAATCTGTTTTAAAGTATATGAATTAGACCCTATGCATATAGTTTTGCCCTATTTATTGTGTAACTTAGGACAAGTGACTTTGTCTGATTCTCAGCTTTGCTGTGTAGCAAATGGAAAAGTTGGTCTCATCAATGGTTCTCAAACTTGAATGTGTATCAGAATCACAGACTGGCTGTTCAGTCCGCAAAAGACTGGATCCCTTCTCAAGGTCACTGTTTTACTGGGCCCAGGACAGAACTCCAGTATTTGGATTCTTAGACCTCACAGATAGTTCTAGTGGGGAAAATCCATAAATGACATTTTGAGAAATTCTAGTCTAGATCTGAACCTGGGAGTATCCTTGGCGAGAATTTCAGAGTCTCCACTGATTTATATGTGAAGTTTTGCATCTCAGTTGTCTGTGGATAGCTTTCTTTAGATTCAGAGAGGGCTCCATAAGCCCAAGAAAGGTTAAGAATCACCAAAGATCTTTCTCATCACGGGCAGGCCTATAGTCAAGCACAGGGCTGGTATATGCACATGCGTAGAATTCTGTAACACAGAGACCACTGTGAGGGGGGCCATGAGAGGCAAGGAAGGACCAGGGGCCCAGGAAGGCTGTTGGGGAAGATCAAAAGAGGGGGGGGTTGGATATAAGTAGCTGTTGGTCTGTCTAGAAACTCAAAAATCTCACCAACTAGAATTGCACTCTGGAATTAAAAAATGACTACTGCATTTGAGAGCCCCTTTGCACAGTCTTGGCAGGAGGCCCGCCAAATTCAGTATATTAGATTGAAACAAAAATCAACAAAACAAAACAAATCAGCCAACCTCTTGGCAGTCCTGCAGAGAGAATCTGGAAAGCAACCTGTTGCAGAAAAAGCTTGTATGCCAGGCCTCCTCCGCCTTCTCCCCCCAGACCCTCTTTTCTCCTCCTTTGTCATTGCTCCTGCCTTTGTGGTCATTCTAAAGCACTTCAGTCTGACCATAGCATGCTTGATCCTCAGCAAGGCCTAGCAGCCAGGCTTCGGAGATGGTGTTCCCCACGCTTCAAGCAACAGGGGTTGGAAAGTCAGGATTTGAACAAGGCTGAAGGGGGCCTAACCTGGGCCACCTTGCAAACAGCACCCCCACCCCTCTGCTGTGTTCTGGGCCCCATTCAGGAGCATCTGGGGCTCTCCCTGGTGGGGAAGCAGAAAGCATCAGAGGCCTCCTTATTCCATTCCAGTCATCCTTCCACAACCAACTCAAAAACTCCCTGGGAGGTCTCACCTTTATCTCCCTAATTCTCAAAGCCACAGCAGTTTCTTACTCCCCCCAACACACACACCACACCCCACACACACACACACACACACCACACACACATACACACACCACACACACACCCCACACACACACACACACACACACACACACACACACACACACACCTCCTTTAACACTTTGTGTGCCGGTGCCCTTTTAAATTTACCAACCCTTGGGGCCGGCCATTTCCTGTGCCACAGCATGAGTGTTATAAGCATTCAATAAAACACACACAACTCCTGAACTACTGGATATATTTAATGAAATTTTAAATGCACAGAGATTAAAGCTTCTAGACTGAATATGATCAAAGAAATAGCTCCTAGTAGTTCCAAATAAATCCACCGTGGCGTGAAAAACCGGAGACTAGATGAACACGTATGAATACGTGAGCGGCCACCTGATACTGGTGACAAAAACACGTACTAATACGTGAGCGGACCACAAAGTGTTAACAATAATATGTATTTGCAATTTAATTCCACACACTCTTCTCACCTGCTCACTGGTTCCAGCCCTTCTGCACAACACAAAGTCAACAGCGCTCCAGGTATTTCTCAGGGTGGTTTAACTGGAAGACTGAATTATACCTGGTTCCACCAAGCACTGACTGTGTGAACTTGGCTTAACCAACAAACCACTCTGGCCCTCGGTTTCCTCATCTGTCAAGTGGGAGAAATACTCTGAGCCCAGCCTAACTGGGCAGCTATGGTGGAGAAGAGAAGGGGGACAACCCAGACAGTGGCTTCATCTGAAGCACTTGGGTGCGAGAGGTGCAGTGGAAGAGAGGGGGTAGGTAGGAGGGGACTATAGTCTCTTGGACTGTCATCAAGAATTGGCTCCCCCTTCAGATATTTCATCAAAAGAAAATGTGACAGAGATGACAACTGTCATTTCTCAAGACGAATTCAAATCAATTTTGGACATAAAACCCTTGGCTCAAAATAAGTTGTGGGGTGCTCAGTTTTCAGAGATTCAGATTCTGCCTGTTCAAAGAAATAATTAGGAATAAGACTTATTAAAAAATTTGTTGGGCAGATCTATATAAAGAAGTGTTTCAATTCCTTAGGGAAATAGACATTACATAAGACACAAAATGTCATCCAGATTGGGCTGGTGAGGACACTGCAATTTTTAGTGAGAACCCGGGAATTCATTTCCATTTGGAATGTTTGCCAACATGATCGAAGCTGCACTTCAACTTGAATTAATGTGGAAAACAAGAACGGGGGTCTGAAATCTTGAGAAGGAGATGACAGAGTTCTGGAGAAGTGAGATTCCATGTGAGCTTCTAAAGACAGTTCATTACAGTGAGCTCTCGTCAGGGAATAGCTTGCTTCTGGTGTGTCTTGATTTGAGAGACCATTTATTCCAGAGAGGTGCAAACGATAACCTTCTCCTGTCGCAAAAAGTGTAAAATTATTTTGGATGACTTCCACACCTTAGGATTTTGCTTTCTTGTGATAGGGCAGCTGTCAGTCAAAGAGCTATCAATGGTCATTGCAGCCAAATAGCCAAAGGAATGCTCTTAAATGAGACTTCGCCTTCTCTGTCCTCAGGACAAGACTTCAGAAGCCTCAGTCCATTCCCCCACCCCACCTCCAAAGGAATTAAGTGAAGGAGGGGAAGGGGTGACCTAAGATGGAGTTGTTTCTTAATCGCTCCAGATAACGTCCAAATGTATTTGTCTCAATTCCAGCCTCATTATGGAGGTTTTATGCCAGAAGAACCTACTCTCCTATATCTATTCTCTGCAGCTGGCTGTTAAAGGACAATCTATTTCTAATTGGAAATAAAGCCAAAGAGGAAGAAACAGTCCATTTCTAATATAGGATTGGACTGGATATAAAATTATGTCTGTATCTCTCAATGTAGAGCTGTTTTACAATATAGGAAAGTTTTGTGACCCTTTGAGAGGGTGATGTAGACAGGGATCTGACGCCACTGGCTCTCTGGTTGGATGGTTTCCCCCTTTTCCTCCTCTGGCCCTACAAAACTTACCCATCACCTTACAGACAAAAGCCTAGCCAAACGTGCTTGGGCCAAAGCAGGGCCACTGAGGCCCAAAATCTTGGTAGGGAATCACAAGAAAGGATTAGGAGGTTGCAGAGAGCTGGGACAGAAGGACAGACCCAAAGTGCAAAATATACCACAACATCCAGCCTGAGGTCAAGATGGTGGCTGCCATTTTCCTTGCCAAGAACGAGGACACTGTCTGCCCAGGCAGCCTTTTCCCTCCCCGACAAACTATCCAGTCCAGATTCCAGCCTGAGCTGCCTGCTGAGCTCCCCCCTTCCTTGGAGCTTTCCTGGGCTTTTCTTTCTGCCTCTGTCCACAGAGAGGGGCTGGCAGTGACTTGCTGAGAAAGAGGTGGTTTCATTAAACCTCTCAGGGTAAAAACAATGACGCTGGGCCACCCAAAGACCAGACAAGCCTGGGTGCTCCAGGCAGTGCCCCATCTTTTCTGTAGATGAAATCCCTTCTCTCTGAAATAAAGATGCAAATGCAATATACTTGGGTTTAAACTTAAAGGCAAATGGATTGTTCTATCAGTGATTTTCATGGAAATATGTATGATTGCTAAAGGACACAAAGATGTAAAGCTGGTAACAGCAGGCTCATTCCCAGTTAGAGAACCAAAACCTCTACCAGGCAAAACCAGGGGGGTGCTCAGGGACCCCAAATATTTAAGAGGTGAAATCCATGTTGCCCCTTCTATGGTTCATACCATGTATATGCATAAAGCAAGGTATTCAGAATCTTGAGTCCTCAAGGATGTTTAATTGATGAGAAATTCAAAGTGAAAAGAGATAGAAGAGGAAGGATTTAAAAATACAGACACCCACTCCAACTAGAAATCACCCATGGACACCAGATCAGCCTAACAGGCAGGACCCAGGGCTGGGAAAGAGCCCACATGTTCAAAATGTACCACCCGAGCTGGATAATCCCCCAGGAAGTGAAGATGACAGCTCCCGCTGCCTCTGAAGAGAGCTGGCTGCAAAGCACGAACGCCGCAAAGAGCAAAAACCAAGGGAAGCCTGTTGTGAGTCTTGCATTCCTCTCGCCATTCCACAAAATGGTGGCATGGCCCTTCCTCCTTCCCAGCAGCCTTCAGGAATCCAGTTCACCAGCCGCGGGGAGTTGCCATCAGATGTTGGCGGCTGGAACACAGGTGGGGTTCGCAGCGCTCCTTACTTCCTGACATGTCCGAGCCCAGCCTGCCTCGACCGAACGTGTGATTATTATTGGGACTCGGTCCAGCTACAGGGTGCAGAGAGCGACTCAGAATGTGTTAAATGATCCCTGCAAAGGCAGCTGCTCTTGTGGAAAGAGCAGCTCCAGAACCAGGCGGCCCAGTTGGGATCCAGGCTCTGCCCTTTAAGTGGCCAGGGCCCCCACTTCCCTTACCTCCCTGCGCGGCTATTAAATGATCTACGTCTGCTGCACAAGTGTTGGCACCAGGGCGCTCGGGAATGCCCCGGGGTGCGCGTAATTACTGGGTGCATGGGGGCTGGGCACAGGAGCGCTGGGGCGCGGACGCCCACTCGTTGGGCTCGTACAGAGGGGTCCTCTAGGTCCCCTGTGCTCCAGGGGACTGTCCCTCTCTGGACGCTGTGAACTCGGGGTTCAGGTCCCAGTCGCCCTCCCTCGGGAGCATGGCTGTCATGGTTTTCAGTCATGCGCCCCAGCCTTGCGCAGCCCTGCCCCAGGCCTGCCCCAGGCTGGCCACGCCACCACACTCCTGCATGAGAGGAAAGGACCAGAGAAGGCTGCCCAGGCAGCTGCATTGTCCTCCTGGAGGTGGGGTGCAAAGGGACGCAGCGGAGGGCAAATCTTACCAGCTACTCCTCTGCACCAGGCAGTTGCAGCCCCAAGGGGTTACATCGACCTGGGAGAACAGGTCTCCCCTCAAGCCGGCACCTGCCTGCATATTTGAGAGGTGTGCACAGCGCCCAGTCCCGAAGCAGCCCTGAGGACTGACCCAGAGGTGCCCACACCTGCTAAGAGAAAGGCTCTGCAGAGACTCAGTGGGTGAGGGGCGCGCCGCTGTCAGAACAGTCTGCTCCAGGGGACTGTCGCCCCTGGGGTTGGGTAGCAAGAGGTCTGGTTGGCTTTAAAACTGAAAACACCCCAGAAACCAGGCGCATCAGGTCCGTTTTTTTTCCTTTTCTCATTTTCTGCCTCTTTTTCAAAAAACTAATTTACTTGATACATACCATAGATAGAAGGAAAGAAAAACAGCTCTATGGAAAAGAATATGGTTTCCTAATTGTTCAGATGGAAAGTATTGATTACACTGGACAACAAATCGTTACAAGTCATATCACTGAAATAAAACGAGTCATTTCCTAGCAATTTGTATGTGCTCAACACGAATATGACAGTCAAATTCTAATTTTGGCTCTAGTTTTTTGTAATCTGCAATAAATGGAGGTTTACATCATGAAATGCATGCCAATAATAATAAGCCTACGGTTAATACCTGTAAAAAATCAAGTCACAGACTACTTCTTAGATTTCTTTGCTTGTCTCTTGTACAGCTGTTCAGGAGCATCTCTGGGGAGTGCCCAGCAGTAGTCAGCCAGCATTGTAGTGGACCATTTTCCCTGGTATCTTTGTTCCATTGATGCGATCTCTTGATGAAAACATTTGCCATGTTCATCACTAACCATACCACAGTTTTCAGGGAAGAAATCCAGATGGGAATGAAGGAAGTGAATCTTTAGAGACAAATTGCAGCCAAGTTTCTGATACTGCATCAGCATGTCTTCTACTAGTTCTTTGTAGTTTTCTGCCCTAACATTCCCAAGAAAGTTTGTAGACACTAGGCGAAAAGCATTCCATGCTTGTTTTGCATCACCCTGCAGCAAGTTGTTGAACCGGTCATCTCAATGCAGACGGAATGTTTGGGTAGACTATTCTCGACTTCTTTTGCTTCATTATTCCGCCAGAAAGAGGAGGAACCAAGCAGAAGTAACAGTCTTTTATGTGGTTGCTTGGCTCTCTCCACACCATGGGGACTGCAGACGGCATTGATGTTCTTTTTCCATCTAACCACTGTGAAAGCTGTGTTGTCCATGGAGCACAGCATAGATGCGGGGCCCAAGGCTTGTCTTGGTCACCAACCTTGCATCCAAAATAAAGATGATAAGCCTTCTTCACTTGAGAAGTGATCCTCTTCTTCTGGTTGGCAAATGCCACTTCCCCACAAATAAAGCAGAAATTGTCCATGTCATGAATGCACTTTCGAGGCATTGCTGTTCTGTATTGTGCCTAAATGGATAAAATAAAAACACTTCTATGGAACAGTAGCTTAAACTGTCTCTCACAAAGTCTGAAATATTTTCAATATTCAACCTTTCCGACAGGGCTTTCTATAGTGCACTGCTGACGTCAGCTTACTTCAGCAGCCCCCTGGCAGTAGTATTGCACTGCATCAGAAAATGATGCCATCAACTCTGGCTGATGTGTGTATGATGGTGTTATGCAATACAATGCAATATTACATCATTCTAAGCTGATTTAGGATGTTGTGGCAGTCCCACTGGATAAAATGACATGGTGAAACATCTAAAATGAATTATATGAAATATCTTCAAAACGAGAGCTAATAAAAAATTTTCAGGGTTATATTCATGTTCAGCACACCAAGATACTACAGATTAGGGCCTTTTTAAATCAGTTATGATCTCACTGTTGACCAGTGTAATCTTTATTGTCATTTTAAGTTTTTTGACATGACATTCCCCTACACTGTGTCAGTTTCAGTACACATCGCTGAGAATCAACATGTGTGTGCGCCATGTTAAGTTCTCCAACAAAAGTCCAATTCTATCCTTCACCATAAGCCCCCTTTGGCCCCCTTTACCCACCACCCTCCCTCCTTCCCTGTGGTAACCACTAACTGGTCTCATAGTCCAAAGTTTGATATTTGTTTTATTTAGTTCATCTGTTTGTTCAGTCCTTTCTAGAATAAATCAAAGGGTGACTGGTAGAATAAGGAGTAGAGGAGAATCATGGAGTTGATCAAATGCTTACTGAGTGTCCTCACTCTGCATTTATTAACTCTTGAGCCTCACAACGTATGTGAGGTAAACGTTAGGATTTCCCCTAGTTTTACAAGTGAGGAAACTGAGGCACCAAGTGAGTAATAACTTGGGTGTCGTGTGATATCAAAACCCCAGCAGTGGGGCTGCATTTCTCCACAGTCCATGGGAATCTCAAGCACCCTGACCCCTCCTAAGAAGGGTGGCGTGGTCTCTCCAGCGTCTTCAATTAAAAACAGTCAAATAAATGACCAGTGTGGTTCCAGGTGCCTTCTAGATGGAGTGTAGATGGGTGGACAGAGCCTGGAGTCAGAGAGGCGAATCCTACCGCCGCCTCCGAGCTGCTGTCAGCAGCAGGCGAGTCCTCACCCTGAGTCCATGTCCTCACAGACGAGCAAGAGGCCTTGCGAGGGCCAGTGAGGCAGAGGCTCGGAGCTCCTGCATTTCTAGTGTGAGTGCCCCTGGTTGGTGACGCTGCAGTTGGAGCAGTGGAAACCCAGGATGCGTGACTGTGTGAGACCGGAGATGCCCGCGCAGGACGAGGGATTGCAGCTTCCTTCCCTAGTGGACTCAATGACCACAAACTGCGGCTGGTGCCCCTCGAGGTTTGGCACTGGCCAGAGGAGTGACTTGGTTAACTGAGGTGTCAGACACCTGTGGTGACCTGCCCAGTGGTTACCAACCCTTCCTCCCACCCCTCTGGCCCCTTGCTCACTAGCCACGCCCGGCCTCCCATTGCAGAGGCTAAGTATTCAGGTACATGCCTTCCTGCCTGGTGTCTGGGGTGTGTGAGACAAAGGAATCTGAGAAGAGACCTGCCCGGGCTGCAGAGGGTCTGGAAAAGGTGTTTTTGTTCCTAGAAAGGCAGCGTGCTGGTGTTTGCGGCCTCTGCGTGGATTCCTGGAACTGCTGGCGCAAACTTTCAGTGGTGAAGATCGGTCCTATTTCCCAGCAGAACATGCAGACTGCAGAGAGAGAGGAGCTGGGCTCGGGGGGCGGGGGGGGGTACCCCGGAGCTCCTGGCCAGTCCAAAAACAGTATCTGGACCACAGGCTCTGTGGGAGGATTCACCCTTTTGGTCAAGGGCGCCTTTAGCTGGTCTTCTGTTCCTTGTCGAGTGGGGTGAAGCATCCTACTAAACGCAAAGGAGAACGGGGCCAAGAGCCCGGAGGCACCCCTGGGCCCGGTCGGGCCGGCTGCTCTGTGAGCCTGGGGTGGATTCTAACCGCTCTAAGTCATAGGGGCTCAACTTACTGGCGAGGCTGGTAATCCCTGCCTGCCCTGCCCACCGCACTCAAGAGACCACATGAAATACTTTTTGAGCTTCAACTCCTACTTTGTTCTAGAGAAACAGAAGTAAATAAAATATGGCACAAAGGCAGAGATGCAAGTCAATTTCATGTTTCACTGCCAGAAGGCAGTTCAGGATGGCTGGGCAGACAGGGGCAAGCGGTGGAAAGGGAGAGGTAGGAGAGGCCAGCGTGGCCTTACTTTCTCTTTAAATGAGGCGAGAGCCATCAGCTCTCTTCAGCTCATTCCGACACCACGTGCAGCCCTCACTGGGTCTCTGCTGGACTTGTGTGACCTGTGGACAGTTTTTCTGTCCATCTATCCAATGACCAGGGACAGGGACTGTGTCTTACTCCTCTCTGTATCCCCGGCACCCAGTAACAAATTAATAATTAGAATTAATAAATCAATAAGGACTGTGTTTTCCAACTTACCTGAAACTCAATTTCCAAAAACAAATGAAAGGAATAAAACATTTTGTGGTATCTTATCTAGAATAACAAACCTACAGAGATTCATAATGAACCATTTGGAGACAGCGTTTAAATAAGCAGACTGCAGCTTAAGAGGCTAACACAACAGCCCCCATTCTCCCAGTGAAGTGGCCAGCTGATTTTCTTATGAATACGGGAGTCACTTGCCAAAAAAGAGAGTAGTCAAGGAACTTCCTGAAGTACCATTTTCCCACAGAAGAAATGAAAGGCTAAAATGTAAAACTTGAGATGTCTCGTATGAAAAAGTGATTGGATGATTTGCAAATTAGGCTGCTGTGTTTGAGTTTGTAATGAGCTTGTCAGAGAAAAATGTGAAAACTCAAAGGACTTTTCTTTTAATGGAGATGTGAATGAGACCATAAAAGACGTCAATGGTCTCTGGAAATAGATAACTGTGTCTGCTTTCTAAGTAAATCGCACTGCATCAAGGTAGGACTTATTTTTGTCCATGTTCTTCTTAAAAATGTGACATGTCTACCAGTAGCACAATAAATGATGACATTGTGTCAGAGCTAGTGTGTTGTGGCTTCCAGGCGTAGCCCTAGTCAGATCTCTTGTAGTCGGAGAAGCTGATGCCTGCAGACATCTTTCAAGATGACACAGCTGGGTTGCCAGGGAAACTCGCTGGGTGAGGCTCTGGCTGGCTTGGGGAGAGCTCACGTAAGAGGAGAAAGACCGGCTGGGAAGAGTCAAAGGATATTCTGGAGCCAAGGAATGAATGGAGTTGGGGCCACTGTCTGGCTTTAGGGATGGGGAAGTGGAGGGACAATTTGTGGTAGTCTTAGGTACTTGGATGAGCCCCTAGATAGAGAAATCCTTGTGGCCAGACTGGTAAAGAAAACTCAGGGTCTCTGGGGATTCCAGTTCACGGAGAATTAATATAATATTTATCAGGCAGGGATGACCAGTTTTATAAGAATCAGTCTCACCATTTCCTTTTCAGTGTCAAAAATGTTAAAGATTTCCTGTTTTTCTGTGTGAAGGGCCTATGTTAATAAGTGTTCATTGTTCAGATGGATAAATGACTCCCTTCAAGGTTCAAAAGGCATTTGAATTCCTAATATTGATGGAGGAGACATGAAGCTCCTGCTGTGTGAGTGACTTTACAACACACACACACACACGGTCAGTTCACTCATGTGGGTGCCACAGCTGAAAGTGACAGAGCCGTGCGTAGATTCAACATGACTGAAGATTATTTTTCTCTCACAGAAAGTATAAACTGGCCTGGCAGCTCTGCTCAGTAAGCCTGAAACTCAGCCCCCTTCTCTCCTCCCCAGGAACTGCTCTGATTCATGTGACCTCACGCGACTAACCACAGCATCACATTCCAGCTAGGGGGTCGAAGACTGAGGGATGGGAGAACACACCCTTCCTTTAGAGCAAAACTCCACAATGACACACATCAGTCCACATCCAGAACTTAGTCTCATGGCAACAGATTACCGCCAAGGACGCTGGGAAAGGAGTCGTTTGGGGTGGCCACATACACAGCTAAAAAGTCAGATTATGGTAGAAGAGAAGACTAGATAATGGGGGATGGTGAACAGTCTCCACCCAGAGGGTACACTTTTGGATGACACCTTTCTGTCATCCGTCTCCCCTCTAGAGGTCTGGACAGAATGTGGACTTGTTTTAGCCTCATGTGACTGGGATTGGAGCCCTGACAAGCAGAAATGGACTCTGGGTGGTGCTTCTGCTTTACCAAGAGTGGTTGGCACATTGACACCCTGCTCTGCTTTCTTGGGTGTGCTGACAGCTCCAGGGCTTTGCTCTGTCTGATGCCCTGAGACTTGATGGAAACTTCTTCCACATAGAGTTAAGTGGTGATCATAAGTGTCCTAGCCTTTGGTCACTTTGTATGCTTCAGGCAATTGGGGCTATTTTGAAAACATGAGAAGGGTTGTCTATAACTTCCTGGCATAAGAACCACCACTCTTGTCACCTCTACCCTCTTCCTGTGCCTGCTCCCCAAATCTTGCCTGTACTGGGGCACCTCTGCGGGCTATGCCGATGGACTAGCAGACCACAAATGGTGCTCACATTGCTCTCCTTGTGTCAGTTGGGTTGCAAAGATATTGATTTGCCCGGATGACTTGACTATCACATGAAAAGCAGGCCTGTGGTATCTTCAGGCGAATGCAACATCATAGAATGGGCAAAAACCTAACAGGTGAGAGACTCTGAGAGGTAGGACCTTGTAATAACACTCATAATAAGATTTACTGCTGCAGAACAACTGTTTGGTCTTTGTATTCCATCCATCCACCCACCTACCCTTCCACCCATCCACCCATCCATCCGCCCACCCACCCACCCACCCATCCATCCATCCACCCACCTACCTAACCATCCCTCCATCCATCCACCCATTCATCCAACCGGCCAGCCATCATCTGATCCATCCACCTATCTAGCCACCCATCTATCCATCCAGTCAGCCAACCATCCATTTATTCATGGAACATTAAGTATCTACTGTACAAAAACCTCAAATTAAGGGCTGGGGGGACTGAAATGAGACAACCATGTCCCTTCCATGGCCCTCAAGGAGCTCAACCAATGGGAACAACTATCAAGTAAACCCAATGATGACACAAGGCAAATGGTCTGCTAAATGCCATGAAAAATGGGTAGTGCTGAGAATAGGCTTGGGGTGGGGGTGGGAGCCTTCCCAGAAGAAATAGCCCTTGAACCACATCTTAACAGAGTGAACCAGGTGACAATGAAACAAAAAAAAGGAATCCTTGGCAGCATGAAGCATTTGCAACCTTTTTTGGGGTTTTGTCTAAGATTTATTTCTTCCTAGTCCCAGTCTACAAAATCATCTTGCAAGGCAAGAGCCCAGCTATTTCTCAGCTACACTAAAAATACATCCATAATCTAATGGAAACAAGCACGCTGGCAAGATGTTCACCTTCCTGTCCATTAGTCAGCCCTTTATCAGAACAGCCCTGTTGAGGACGGGAGCACGACATCGGAGCACAATGTGTCAGTGATATGGGACTGGAAGCTTCCGGATGACAGTGCCTTGGCTCTGGTCTCCGCTCTGTGTTTCCAAGGAACCTTCCTCTGAACTCAAGCCAGACCAGAGCCACAGCTCAAGGCCCTGAACTCCGCTCGCTTTGATCCCTGAGTGCCAGTCTTGGCTCCTTTTTCCTGGGGAACCTGAAAATCTTTGTTCCATTAAATAAGCAGTTGTGACATTTTTCCAGTCCTGACGGAGAGGGTGGGGAGCTGATCTTTAGTGAGCTCCTACCACGTGTTCAGCAGATGCTATGAGAGAGGCACGGAGACAGGGACCCCCAGAGGTGGCATTGCATGATAGCAATAGCAAGCACAATAAAAATCGCTAACAGAGCACTAACTGAGGCCAGGCAAGTACGCATGTTCTGTATGTTCATTTGTTTAGTGCCACGGCAGCCTTCTGCATGAGGCACGTCACTATCTGCACTGTACAGAAGAGGAACTATGCACAAAAAGGGAAAACTAACGTGTCTAAGGTGACACAAACAATGAGCTGAACTTGGCTGTCATGCTGGATCTCCCAGCTCTGACCCTCACCCTGTGATCCTGGCAAAAGACAGACATTGTGAGTCTGTCTCCTCTTCTAAATGATGGAGATGGCAACATCTCACACAGCGCTGTTTCAGTTACTGTGCTGAGAAGCCAAGTGGCGGAGGTTGAAATGAGGGGAGATCACGTCCTGTATGTAGCTAAAGCCACAGCGGGTCACCCACAGCCGCTCAGGAGGTTCCTCCGCAAGTGGAGCTGGAACAGGTCAGCAGGTAGACTTTCTCCAGGCCAGGAAGAGGTTTGGAGGATTCTTCTCGAGGACAGTGGCTGTTCCACGTGTGAAATGAGCCAACGCTCTCTCCAGCACCCCACTTCCTTCACCCCTGCTCCAGAGTCCCTACCCCATGCCTGGGTACCCCATCTTTGCCCTCCCTTCACTCCAATTTGCTCCCCCAAAGGCTCCTAATCCAAGTAAGATCCATGACTGATTAGGCCGAATGTGTTCACCTCACCAAGCGATCAGTTTATCAAGAAAGCCAGGGGAACAGCGGTGAGATTTCAGGGCGCTCACAGGCACCTTCTTTTGTGCCGACACATCGCATCGCACGGATGGAGGCGCAAGGACGGCTTTGTCAAGCGCCACATTGGGAGTTTGGCAAGTGTGTCCTTCACTCCAGGGGTGCGTGTGCGTGTGCGTGTGCGTGTGTGTAAAGAGGCCAGGGAAGCTGCAGGACTCTGGAAGAGTGATTCCTGCCCTGGGGGTGTGAATTGTTTGTTTCCTTGTGCCTGGTGCTCCCCCTTCTGCCTCAGTGTAAAGGAGGTGAGTTCACTGTCTGACTCTGGGGTGACCCCAGCGCATCCCTACTTGCTCCTGGACTTTGTATGATGCTCGCTGGGAGAGACCAGTCTGGGTGATAGCAGCTGCCTCCTTTGCCAGAAAGTGGATGTGTTCGCTCATTCATTCATTCGTTCATTTGTTCATTCATTCACTCATTCAACAAAGACATGTCCAGGTTCAATTCTTAGTTCTGCAGACACAGAGATAAGACCCCCCCCATCACAATGCAGTGATGGGTTCCCTGTGCCTACCCCCCCTTTCTTCCCCCTTCCTTCCTTTCACTCTCGAGGCCACCCCCTTCTTTGTCCTCTCTCCCAAATCCACCATCCTCATTGTTCCCATCGCCCCCTCTTCCGTTCTCCTGAGCTCAGACCGCACACAACAGCCTCCTCCCCCGTGACACGTCCTGGTCCCTCAAGGGCCAGGGAGGCCGATTGAAGCAGAACAAGAGAGAACACAGCTGCGTGCAGGCGGCAGCCGCAGGAGGGACCCCTCAAGTCTTCAACAGGAGGTTACATAGTGAGCGCACCAAAAACATGAGCTGGGGTAGAAAATAGGAATTTCAGAAAACAAAGAAGTTGCTTGAAAAGTACAGTGATATTCCTGGAAAATGTTTGATGAGTTATACCTGGGTCTACCTTCCCGAGATAATCAGCGCCGAGTTCAGAGGATGCGCGCAGGAAGATGGGAAAGAGGGGCAGCCTGAGCCGCGGTGAGTCCTCACAGGGCCACTCGGAGACGAGGCCTCTGGTCGAGACCCACCGCTTGCACCACGCGCCCCAAGAACTCCAGCTGTGGCCTCACTGTGAAAGTCATCAGGACTAATAGTCCCTAAGGAACCTGGGGCTCGTCTCCCTAACGTCTCTGCGCTCTCGTCATGCAGCGTGACGCCCAGGGGCAGGCAGGCCTGGTCTTCCCGGAGCTGGACAGAGCTGCTGGCCCCGGCCACTCGCTCACCTTCCCACTCTCCATCCCACTGACCGCAAGGGGGGCTGGATCTCTCGTCCACCAGCTGCCCCCTCCTTCATTCACAGAAACTTCAGTTGCTAGCTCCTGCCATTTAAATGTCTCTTTGTCGGGGGCCCAAGAGCTGGTAACCAATCAGACAAGATCCTGCCCCGAAAGGGCTCGACTCTGAGACAAACAGTTGACTCCATAAGCAAAATGTGCCCAGTTCCCTTCAAACGCCACGAAAGGTTCAGGACGTGGGGTGGGAGCTGGGAGCGCGGTGCCGGCTGCCTCAAGAGTGTGTGCCAGCTGGTCTCCGAGCTGGGGGAGAGCCCCAGACAGTGGTGGGGAGGCATTACTTGGGAAGGAGCTTCCCCGGCGGCAAAGCTTGGGGGTCTGGCAGAGGGCTCGTGTGGCACCACAGGAGGGGCATTGAGATTACTCTTCCTGCTGCCAGATGTTGAGGTTGGGGAAGCGCTGGCCGAACCACGCTCACTGTGAATCCTGTTCCTGCCCTGAGCTTCCTGCCCCAGCACCGGTGGGCGCCTCTGGCAGCAGCATCACACCTCGCTGGAGCTGCAGGCAGCGCATTGCCAGGGCTATGCTTGACAGTGCGCAGGGCGGCGGCCATTTTCCTCCAAACCCTGCCAGTGTGAGCCCATGCCCCTCAGATCGGCCAGACGCCAAAGGGGGCATTGATGCCTCAGGATCAGTTCCAGAGAGTTTTGTCTTCTGAGCAAACCCCCTAGGAAAACGGGGATGTCCTCTCACTTTGCATTTGCCTCTCCCTAGAAAAATCCAAGTATTTGCATGAAACACAGGGGCAGTCATGGTGAGTCACCTCATGGAAAAGTGCAAATCTGCTTGTTGGTAAAACAGGGGGTGCTGGGGGCAGACAGAATGGGGTTCCGACTCTCAGTGAGGTGGTTTCCTCATCTATAAAATGAGAAGATTCTCAAAGAGGAAGTGGTCCACGACCTAGGGTTATGCCCTCTCCAGGGCCATTAGCAGACAGCCCAGCCTTCCCTTGTCCTCTCAGAAGGAGGGGAGGTGTAGTCTCATTTTGCTTAGACTGTATTTATAGATTACTGAATATCTATCAACTTTATACGCCCTAGTTACAGCTTCCATGAAATCCTAACCTCTTCTCAGAAACCTCCTGTGCCGGTGGCAGGTCACAAAATGAAAACGCCAACTGCAAGTATGACAGAGAGAGATGTATAGCGTGAGCCTATTTTTATAAAATACACTTCCTCCCTGCTCCTTCACAATGTTACCTTCAAGAAGTGGGTTTGGTGAGAGGGGGTCCTTCATTCCCTACTTTACATACTTCTTATCACCTAAAAGTTTTCACGACACATATGCATTACTTTTTATTTTAAACTAGTCTTAAATACAACAGAAAGCCCTTTGCCAACTGGAAAAAGTACAGTCTATTTCCTTGCACAGAACCTGTCTTGGGTGCTTGATTCCAAGTAACAGAAAATCCCACAGAGAGGCTTAATACACAGTTCATTTTTCCCACATGAAAATGTTGGTATATCAACATTTATTTAATATCAGATCATGAACAAGCAACCCTATCAAAAATGGGCAGAAGAACTAAATAGACACTTCTCCAAAGAAGGCATGCAAAAGGCCACTGACGTGAAAAAATGCTAAATATTTTTCAGCAGGGACTGCAAATCAAAAGCACAATAAGGTATCACCTCATACCTGTGAGGATGGCCCATATGAAAAAACCACAAAGAAATGCTGGCGAGGGTGTGGAGAAAAAGAACCCTCTTACACTGTTGGTGGGAGCCTAGACTGGTTCCTCAAAAGGCTGAAAAATGATTTACCATATGACCCTGTGTCCATTCCTCAGCATCTATCCAAAGAGCATAAGAACACTCATTCAAAGGGAAACCTGCACCCCTATGTTTATAGCTGCACTTTTTATAATAGCCAAGATAGGGAAACAACCTAGACCCCACAACAGATGAGTAGATCCAAGAAGATGTGGTATAGATACAATGAAATACTACTCAGTGATCAAAAACATAAACTCATGCCATTTGTGGCACATAATGGAGCTGGAAGGAATTATTCTAAGTGAAGTGAGCCAGGAGAAAGGTAAATACTGGATGATTTCACTTACATGTGGAATCTAGAGAAGCCAAATAAAGAATCAGACAAACTGTAAGACTGGCCCTTGAAAACACACCATAGATCTGAGACACTCAGGAGGGGAAGAAGAGGGGATAGGAGAGAATAGAAGAGGGGGGTGGAGCATATGGTGGAAGGTGGCAGAGGACTATGGGCACTTTGGTGGTGGGAAAACTACAGTGACCACATCTGAGGGGAGAAATTCTGTATTGTGAAAAAATAAACCAGGATGTTTTAAAATAAATAAAATGCATACACACATAGAAAGGATATATTAGATCATGACTGCTGAGATTTTCTCGACTTTTTCCTCATGGATACAAACTGGTTGCTGCAGCTCCAGGCATCACATCACTATTCAAGTCTGTCAGAATAAGGGAAAAGGCAACAGTCTGGGAACTCAAGAGACAAGAAATGCCTTGGGCAGACTTACTCTTCTGTCTCTCTGGCCTAAACTATGTTACATAGCAAGAAAAGAAAAGGAGAGAAAGAAAATTGGGAGTGGAAATGTTGCACGGGTGGGGTAGACTACCTGGTATGAGCCAGAACACTTTCCTGTCTCACTGCACTAGCACACACACTGGCTAACACGGCCATTTACAATCACCAAACACTCCTCCATGCTGCACCCCCATCTCCGCACGCAAGCCCTTCTCTTGCTCCCGTAGGAGGCTAAGGGAACAAGGTGCTCACACCAGGAACATCATCACAGAGCAATGCCCAGCAAGCCACTTGCCGTGTCTTGACACCAGGTGGCCCGCAGCCAGCTCTGTGGCTCTGGCTGGGCTCTCATGTTTAATGCATGAGCTTTAATGTATTCATCATGAAGGGTTCCAAAATGGCACAGCAGAGCTTGTTCCATCAACACTGCTGGCTCCCTGAACCCTCTCTGCAGCAAGTGCCACAGAGATGGGGAAGAATGGGGTGAATATCTCCAAATACCATTGCTGACTGGTGACACAGACGTAGGGGGCATGAGTTGATGGAGCAGAATGGATGTGCTTTCTGAACAGGTAAACTTGGCCAATACGAGCTCCGTGTAGACTCTGGATTGCAGTTACAGCAGTTCCTCGAGTGGCACTGTTTAGTTATAATGTTAATGAGAGAAAGAGTCAGTTCCCTGCCAGGGCCACTGTCTGCATGGCGTTTGTACATTCTCCCTGCGTCTGCCTGGGGGTTCTCCGGTTTCCTCCCACATCCCCAAGATGCGCACATCAGGCCCACAGGTGTGCCTCCATCGTCCCAGTTGGAATGAGTGTGGGTGTGTGGGATGTGCCCAGGTGTGGACGGGCATCCTGTCTGGGGGCCCACATTGTGCCATGAGCTGTCAGGATGGACTCGAGTCTCCCACAGCCCTGAAATGGAGTAATTGGGTGGGCGGGTGGGTGGGTGGATGGATGGATGGATGGATGGATGCAAATTATTCTTTAACATTAGAAGTTTTTGTGTCTTTTTGTAGAAGTTTGGTGGGTTTTACATGACCAGAAATCTGCTGTAGGGACTGAACTCTTGTTTATAACTACGAGCCTCTGAAAAAGTCAGTTTCGTCATATGTCATTTCACTTAAAATCAGTTTCCAAGAAACTGCCTTGACATTAAGTGTGTCTCAGCTTCCCTGCTCGACTGTAGCCTCTGAGGTCAGGCGCTGCTGAGCACCCACGGAAAAGTTAACTGTTTCAGCACACGGGTTTGCGGGTTACTCCCTCCTGTTTCCTGTTCTCTGGACCCCAGGGTCTGTCCTGACCATCGGCAGGGCTTGTGAGTTAGGGTGTGGTCCCTGAGTACAAGCGAGGGCCCCTTAGCGGCAGGGGTTCGCCACGGACCCGCCTCAGAAGGTAGATTCCTCATCCGTTCTCCCACCTCACTCACTGGAACAGGACACTTCTCTGACAAAGACGGAGACTGCAAATAACACGCAGAGCAGCTTCTGGTCCACACAGTTGCCCCTTGGGGCTTTCCCCTCCAGGTGGACCAAGGTTGGTGTTTTAGGAACTCTGAGAAATAGCTTGATCGTTCTGTAGCTCCGCCTTGCTCCTTAGCCTAAACTGATCATCTCCGCCGTGAACTTCATCTCACAGTCATTACAGGGGCTCCTAGGGGTCCTACCAACTCACCCCCCATTAATCACACCAGTGAGGACCCTGGAACTCGGGGAAGGGCAAGGACTTTAACCAGGAGACTCTGAATCGTTGCTCTGTCCACTGTACCTTGCAACCTCCCATCCCCGTTCTCAGAGGTCCTGGCTTCCAGATATTGTCCCCTGGCGGACCTGGTCCCTACTGCTCCACGCAGCTCTTGTGGACAGCAGGAAAACAGCAGAAGTGCTCCGGCCGGCGGGATGTGGACCCTGTCTCGGGACAGAGCCCCCTAGCGCTGGGTGGTGACTGGATGGCACAGCGGCAGAGCTGTGCTAAGGAGGCAGCGAGCAGAAGTCAAGGGGATGCTGTTTCCATGGCAACTGCCTTTCATCCTCGGCTTGCCAGGTTGGGTGTTCTGGAGTTGAGCAGGGCTGAATTATTGCCCTCCTCATGTGGTAGCTTTTCAGTTTTGAGATGCCTTCATGACACTCAAACACACACACACACACACACACACACACACACACACACACACACACCCATACATGCACCTCTTCCTTCTCCTTTGCCCAGGGAAGAAGAGATGTGCGTCTCAGAGGCACATTTCAGGGATTGCAGAACCTTCCCAGACCCAGGCATCATCACCTTGGGGGGCAGGAGGAGGCAGTGGGGGTCCAGCAGGGTCACAGTCTCCCCAGGGATGGGAGGAGTTCAGGGGTCATGGTTGGGGTCTGTATTCAAGAATACAGTCCCCTGGGGATGTGTCCTACTGCTGCAGTAACAACTACAACAAAGCGAGTAACTAAAATGAGTGGTTAAAAACTACACAAATGTATAACTTCACAGCTCAAAAGCCAAAAGACTGACATTGGTCTCCCCTGCTAAAGTCAGGGTGCTACTCCTTCTGGAAGGGTTGTTTTCCTTCCGGAAGCCCGAGGGCAGAACCCACACCCAGCCTTTCCCTCTTTCTGGGGTCTGTCTGCATTCCTTGGCTTGTGGTTGTTCCTGTGTCTTCAAAGGCATCAGGACAGCATCTTCACATCTGCCTGCTTTTGCTTACAGTGTCACGTCTCCTCTGACTCCTGAGGTCCCAGTGATTGCCCTTGGGCTCTCTGAATAATCCAGGCATTATTTGGCCATCTCAAGTCCTTCACTTCACCGCTCTGCAAACTTTTTTGCCGTGTAAAGTAGCCTATGCGTGGATTTCAGGAATTTGAACACTGACATCTTTGTGGGGACTATTTTTCTCCCTACTACACCTGGGCTTCTGTGGCTGTATGTCTTTAGTGAACTTTATTAGAAGAGTGATCATCTTTCCCACATACTGCGTGCCTGCTACGTGAGAAGCACCCTGCTAAATCTGGACACATCAGCTCATTTAATCCCTACTACTGAGCCCCAAGGATGGTATCATCGGCCTAATTTACAGATGAGGAAATAGGACAGGGGCACGTAGTGAACCGGCCCAGTGAGTGTAGGTTAGGGAGGAGAGGATGGAATGACCCAGGGCATGAGAATGCTATTCCTGGTGACACCCCCAAACTCTGCCAGGTCTTTAGACCAACTACTGCTTGTAATTGTTCTCTCATGACTAAATGATTTGGGGATGGCAGAGGCTTGTGAAGAGGACCAGATGGGCAGGGGTGAAAGAAAGAACCCCCTGGACACCCACGGAGTGATTGCACAGGATGGGGCACTACCCCATCCAGGCCTTGGGGCTTTGCCTTCACCCCAGTTTTACAGGGCTAATGACTGATACCCAAAAATGCTAAGCTATTTGCTCAATGTAACACAGCTAATAAGCCACAGACTTCCCTTGGAGCCCGGTTTCTCTGAGCCTAGGACCAGTGTTCTCTGCTCTTCTTCCATCATCTCTAAGTGAGTCACCCACATGGTAGTGAGCTGACCACGGGCAGAGGGGAGCTTCCTGGAATGTTCTATGATATAACAGTGGCTGAATAAGTCCCGCAGGTATTAGAAACATGTTTCCAAAAATTGTTACAGCTTTTCCGAGACTTGAGTGATAGGCAAGAACTGCAGCCATTTCATAGACAATGGTAGGCACCAAGAGCCCACAATTTGGTGAGTTTGAGCATATGCAAACCAGATCCAGCATCTCCAGAAGTTTCCTTGTCTCCCTATGTTGTGGGTTTTTTGTTGTGTTGCTTTTTGTATGTATGTGGTAAGAACACTTAATGTGAGACATGCGTGCTTTAACAGATGTTCAGATGCACAATACCTTGGTGTTAACTACAGGCGCTATGTTAGAAGCAGATCTCTAGAAGTTAGTCATCTTGTGTAACTGTAACTTTATTTATATTGGACAACAACCACCCATTTCCCCCTTCCCTGTTCCCTGGCAACCACCATTCTATTTTCTGCATCTATGAGTTTGACTATTTTAGATATGTCCTGTAAGTGGAACCAAGCAGTATTGTTCCTTCTGTGACTGAGGCATCTCACTTGGCATCTCCCAGGTCCGTCCGGGCTCATACAAATGGTAGGATTTCCTTCTTGCCTTTTGAAAGCTGAATAATATTCCATCGTAGGTATAGATCCCATTTTTCTTTACCCATATGCTTCGCAATGGACATTTGGATTTACATGGTTCCATTTTTAAGGGGACATTATGCACTTACATGTGGCATAAATTGAGTTTGATGCTTCAAACTCAAGCGCCTCCGAGCCTGTGAGGACACAGGGATTTCACGCTTCAGGGTGCACTCATGGAAAAGTTTGACTATTGGACCCCAAATGCTCACGTTAGGTAGATTTTCTCACATTTTTAGAACAGGGCCCTTTGTGGCAGGGCAGTAACCAGGTCAGATATGATGTTAGAACACCTGTCCTGACTGCCATCCACTGCACCTCTCACGGCTTCACTATTTCCCGGCTCGCATGTCCACCCCACCCCACCCCAAAATAGAAGTAACATTCACTCACTGCATGAAGATTTACTGGGCACCTACTATGGCCAGGAACTGTCCTAGATGCCAAGGATTCAAAGATGAGTTAGTGGTAGTCTGAAAAAATTTAGATGTAGTCATACTCCCAAGGAACCCAGGGGTTACAGGTTATATTCTAAGTGGTTAGCGCCAGGAATCAGTTGAGGGTATTAGTAGGTCATGGAGAAAAGGGAATCAACTTGGCTTTGAGCTCCAACCTCCTGTATGTGCCAAGTCCTAAGGTTGTGTCAGGAAAAATGCCAAGTGGCAGGAGAGCCACAGTCTGGAAGCTTCCTATGTAGTGGGGAAAGCATGGAGGTAAGAGATCACAAGTCATAGGTTGGGAGGTTTGTCAAGATGTACAAATGTCCATTTTGCTAGTGCGTGCAGACAGGGAGAGGGTGCGGGGTGAATGGGGTAAATTCTAGAGAGGGGATCTTCTCTCTTATGAATGTTCAACTTTCCACAACTCTTTATCACTTGATGAAAAAAAGTAGTGAAAGGTTTTTCGTCTTATTATAATTTTGCAATTACATTTTTACTCCTCCCTATGTGCACATGATCCACTTACCCCCCACCAAGCCACCTGTGCCAATCCCTATCTCCTTCCCTCATCAAGTCCTCCTTCTTAATACTGTGCCCCCCCACATGTCCCTCTAATAATTAGTACATTTTTTTCACTAAATCTGAGATGTACTTTTGCTATATTTTGCTGGTAGATGTTTGGTGCAGTCTCCATGGAAAATTGCATGGAGATTTCTTAATAAAATGAAAATGGAAATCCCACATGATCCAGCAATGCCTCTGCTAATATTCACCTCCCAAATATGAAAACTCTAATACAAAAAGACTGAAGCACTCCTATGTTCATAGCAGCACTGTCCACAATTGCCAAGTCAAGGAACCAACCTAAATTCTCATTGAGAGATGAATGGATAAAGAAATTGAAGAATATATAATCAATGGAATACTACACAACTGTGAAAAAGATGAAACAGTGCCTTTGGGGGCAAAATGGATGTCTCTTGAGATGATGATGCTAAGTGAAATAAGTCAGAAAGTGAAAGACAGATGCCAGGTGTTTTTTCTAATCTAGTAAAGGGTTTTAAGTAAGACAGCACCACGGAATTTTCAATTTTATGTACTTCATTCTGGCTGCAGTGTGGACAAGGAATTGTAGGCAACCGCCAGTGATTCAAGAAGAACAACTGAGCTCTTAGGCTGGCCCCTTGTGGATGGTGTTCAGGATAGATGAGTGTCCCTGGCTCCAGCCAAGGGTCTTACTCACAGATCAAGCCTGTAATCAAAACTGAAGCCACCAAAGCAGCCGTCTCTGCTCCCCTGGGAAAATGGGGAGGTAGGTGCCCAAGACGCTCATCATGATATCATCTTTTGAGAAAAAGAACTTCACACCCACCATTGTCTTTTCTTCAGTAACATTACAAACAGATACCAAACCTCAGTAATCAAAGAGGGTGTATAGTAGAAAGCAGCAAAGATCATACAATCTTCACTTGCTTGTGTTAAAAAAAAAAAAAAAGCAGAGTAACCCCAGATAAATTCAGGGGAAAAGTAGAGTGAAACCTCTCCATTTAAACCCACTGGGAAAGGCTCATTTGAATTTCACATCATTTCTAAGGAATGCAATTATCATCCTCTGGCATCTAAGCATAATAAAACCATAAAAGAATATTTGTGTAATCAAATGGTGATGAGTAGAATAAGGCAAGTTAATATGAAAATTATAATAGGCTTGTGTTACATAGTCGTGAGTCATGTGCAGTCTTATCTTTACATACAAGAATGAACTTGATAAAGGATAGCTATCCTTTTATTATTTAATTGAAGTAACATGGGTTTATCATATTAGGTAAGTTTCAGGTGTACAGCCTTATAAATGAGCATCTGCAGATACATTATGCTCGCCACCAAAAGTCAAGTTTCCATTCATCTCTGTACAATTTATCCCATTTAGTGGATTTACACCCTCGCCCCTCTTCCATTCTGGTACCACTGTTTTGTTGTTATAGTCTTAAAACTATAGGATTCTAAGACTATTGTCTAAATGTTTTTATATTATTTTGTCTGCTCATTTGCTTCTTTTCTACCTCAGAGGAGTGAAATTGTCTAGTGTTGTTTTTTTTTTTTCTCCATCTGACTTATTTTACTTAGCGTAATACTGTCAAGGTCCATCCATGTTGTTGCAAATGGCAGGATTTCATCTCTTTTATAGGTGAGTCATAGTCCACCATATAAATGTACATCTTTAAAGGACAGCTATCTTAAAACAATAGCCAGCATCCCAGTTAATAGGGAATCTCACTTAACAGGCAATTCTGTTGCCTCTGGATAAAAATCCACAGTTCTGGAGAGGCTACTGAGTTTTAGATTACATTCTTCTGGGTAACTGGCAAGACACTAATGAGAGAAATGAGAGAAAGGTGAATAGGTGAAGTTTGCCTCATTTCTCATTCATTCTTCTTAATTCTGGGTCCCCGTTCTTGCTCCCTCTATCCCCTCTTTGTCCCCCAAGGCTTTCCATGCAGACAACCTTCTTCCAACTCATCTCTACATAGGGCACCAATCTTAGCTCTAAGGTAGAGTAGTCTTCAATGAATCTTAATACTCCACTTTTAATGCATATTAAAATAATCATTCACCACGATCAAGTAAGTTAGAGAATAAGAGTAGTTTAGCTTTAGAAAAGCTACAAATATTTAATTAACATATCAAAAACACAAAGCTGTTTCGACAGCTGCATTTTTAAATGAAGCATCATCTAGAAGAGAAAAATTGGGTAAAAAAGTTCAATTGTATGGGGAAGGCTAGAATTGGACTTTTAGTGATGAATTTAATGTAGTAGGTAGAGACTGATATATAATGATGCACACCTGTGACTTCCATGATATTAAAATACAGTCTGTTTCAATAAAATTGCTTTAAACAAGAGAGAAAACATTTTAACATTGAATAACCGAGGAAGGTTTGCTATATTAAACATACATTGGCGTTATCATCCTTTCCAATAAACATCTATTAAAAATAAGATTGAGGAAGGGACATCCTTGATTTTTGACCCCATTATTTGATTTTTGTTACAGGCATTTTTGTCCATCCAGTAAAACAGAAAAATCACAGTAGATCAGAAATTAAAGAGATATTGTTATCATTATTGAGAGACAATTATCCATGAAAATCCATGCGAATCAAGAGAAAAAAATTAGAATAATGATTAATTTTAAATGGATAGATCTAAGTTAAAAATATAAAGGTCACACCTTTTCTCTGTAACATCAATAATGAATCCGAAAACATATTAGAAAAAGGAACAGTTATAATAGTAATAAAATAAGAACGTATAAGCAAGAGTTAGGGAAAAAAAGTGTGGAATTTGTATGAAGAAAACCTTATTCAGGACATAAAAGAAGACTTCAGCAAACAGAGAAAAATATAATGTTCTCAGATAACGAATTTACATGTTATAAAGATATATGCTACTCTACATAACTTTAGGTGTTATTAAATGTCAATTTTAGATTATTCTAAGGCATGCTTGGAAGAAAAAATAGCTGAGACTTTGAAATCAACAGAATACTTGTTCTGTCAGATATGTCAGGATGTTTTATAACTTTAGCAATTAAAATTGCAAAGTATTAGAGCCACCACAGAAAATCATGGTAACTATTAGGTCAGAAAAAATCCTCACATATGTAGAATGTGGTCTGTCACCAGATGCCATCATGGACTAGTGACTGCTAGGACATCTGGTGGGTCTTTTAAGGGGAGAGAATGGAAAATAAATTCAGATCCTTTCCTTCCATTAAATGTTAAGTAGATTCCAAATAAACCAAAGAGCCGATTGCCAGAATCAAATAACAAGGAAACAGAAAAATGGCTGTTGTTTGTCTGGATGGGGATGATTTCTATCTGGATGGGGATGATTTCTAAGAATAAAAGTTATGAGAAATAGCTCTTAGATTCATAGCTTGACTATATATAACTAAAGACAGCACTGGATGGAAAACACCAGAGGCCTAATTAGAGGCCAAGAACCAACTGGAATTCTGTGGGACCACTTCGTGGGGCATTGCTCCAGAGTCTGAAAGAACAGGCCAGGAGCTACAACTTCTGCAAGGGATCCCCTCGGAAGGAAAGCTCTCAAGTCTCATCTTGTTTCTGGGTGAAGGCCAGGGTTGATTGTGGCTGACCCAGGCCTTTTAGAGTGCCAAGGTGTGAACAGATGCATCCAATGTGTGACTGCTGCTCTGCAGCTCACTAACGGGGTGAATGTGGGTTCCTCACTTCACTTCTCTGTGCCTTTTGCCTCATGTGGAAAATAAGGAACAATAAATGTGGTATCAGACTAGTAACACCGACCCCCAAAGACATCCACATCCTCATCCCTACAACCTGTGGATATGCCACATTACATGGCAAAGGGGAATTGAGATGGTAGGTAAAACCAAGGTTATTAATTGGCCGACCATAAACCATAGGTTGGGGCCTCCCTGGTGACGCAGGGATTAAAGTCTCAATGCTCTCAAGCTACCTCCAGCCACAGGCCATGAGTTTGATCCCCGGCCAGGGAGCTAACCCACAGGGCACAGCAGACCTATCTTGCCCACTGCTCCTCTCAGGGGTGTATTTCAGTCAATCTGCCTGTTCTGCTCCCCACTCTGTCTCTGGTGGATCCCCTCGCTATCCCCTACCTCTGGCCCGGACCCCAGTTCTTTTAAGCATAAATAATCTTTAATAAATAAACAAATATTTGGGGGTAAAAAAAAACAAACAGGTCATCCTGAATTATGCAGGTGGACCCAGCCTACTTATAAGGTCCTTGGAAGTGAAAGAGGGAGACTGAAGAAGAAGTCATAGAGATGTGATGTCAGAAGAATTCCACTAGCCACTGCTGGCTTTGAAGACAGAAGAGAAGGCTACAAGCCAAGGAATGTGAGCAGCTACCAGAGGCAGGGAATGGACTCTCCTCAAGAGCTCCCAGAAGGGAATGCAGGCCCACCAACACCTTGACCCATGTCAGACATTGGACCTCCGGAAGTAGAATACATTTGCTTTTCTTTAAGCCAACCAGTTTGAGGCTGTTACAGCAGCAATCAGAAACTGATACAACCGACCATACTCAAAGGAATTGCTTGCTCACTGCACAAGGCGCCCGTGTGGAGTGACTATGGCCAGGCACTGTGATGGAAGCAGGACATGGGGGGAAGAAGTCAGAACCAAATTAGCGCCTTTGGTTCCCAGTTTTAAGCACTGGCCACAATTCGGGGGCACTGAGAAAATCCGTCGCTGACTAGAAGCTTTGCCAGGACTCTCAGGAGAGGCACTGGAAGAGGGGCTCGCATGATGAAGAGTCACTCCCTCATGAGACAGCCCCACTTCCAGCGGGGTCTGACCACTGGCAGTGCCCACTAGGTTCACACGCCTGCCCCAGAGCCACGGAGGTGAGCCCCGAGAAGATTCTGTGGCAGCAATAAAGGACTGTGTTGTCCAAGGCCTACTGTTCCAGCCTATCATGGCGGCTCCAGCTCCCTCTCAACAAGAGCTGCTTCCTGGGCAGAAAGCAAACCCGGCCCCACTCAGCTCCATCGCCATCCCCTCCCCTTCACCAGCTGCTCCTCAGAGACGAGACAAGCACACACCACACACTGGCCCATATTTGCCTGCGGACAGACTGGCTGCTGCTTTTAGGGCATGTGTGGCTGCCTATTCTTTCAGCCAGACACCTACTTTGTGCCCTGCCCTGTTCTCTGAAGGATGCAAAGATAGACAAGAGAAGACATTTTCCCTTCAGTAGTTTACCCCAATCCAGCAGAGCAGATACAGACATACAGGTATGAAATAGGATGCAATAGCATAAGAACCCTAAGAGAAGTATAAGGCGTCAAAGCAAAAATCGGGGAGAGAGTCGAGCCTGAGTAAGTGCAGGTGCCCAGAGTTTAAGCGATGCGCGCAGCTGCCACAACCTGGTCCTCCTGCCTCTGGTCCTCTCCCCCCCACCCCCCCACCCCCGCCCCGGACCTCTGGCCTTGCACCGTAATTGGCACAGTTTGCGCACTTAGCATTCGTTCAATTGACTTTGCATTGGAAGCATATGGAGAACTGAATAACAACAAATTAATTCTGCATGGCTGGTGTAGAGCAGAGGGAGGCGGGCAGGTGTGATGAGAGACCGGTACCCCACCTTGGAAGACCTGGAGTGCCGTGCTCAGAGGTCTTCACTGTTTCCTCTGGGCAAGACACGAAGGTAAAGAGAAAAGTGACGCTGTGAAATCTGTGAGAAAAAGGCAGGTGTGGGGAAGCCGTTTTATTCCAGGGAGAGAAGAGATTTGTCAGTGATGTGCGCATTCCAGTGTGGGTTTCCGTTTGTTCAAACACCTCTTAAATGGTGTTAAGAGAGCAATTCAAAATTCCATAGCACCTCCTGCAGGCTGCCCACTTCTGGGGCCAGGGAGGCCTGAGCCCTTGCACCCAAGCACCTGAGGCTGGAAGAGGCCCCAGCGGAAGACGCTCCCACGGAACATGGAGAGGAGTGGACATCTCGTGTACGGTATTTTTAAGTGAATTTATGCCAACTCCACCTGGACAGGGGACTTGTGGGTGGCTGCAGTTGACAGCAGCAGTGCAACTCACAGAAGCTCTCAGTGACCAAGACCAAGACCCCCAGGGCAGCAGACTGCCAGGCGGCAAACAGATTTCTAAGAAAACAGACCAACTGCTTTGAAGGCCGAAGATAGTTTTTGTCAAAGTTTGTACACTCGGACATTTGAAAACAGACCTTGGCCTTGGCCTGCTGCTGGTCTTGAGCTTCCACAGTGGCTCAGCAGCCCACACCCTGCCCCACACCCCAGCCCCTCCTTGGCCATTCCTCCTCTCCTACCCACCACCGAAGTCCTCCCTCCCCCATGGCCACAGAGCTGGGCTCATTCCTGCCTGTGCTTGAGCCCCTGGTTGCCCTGGGCAAAGCAAATGTCTGCCTCCATCTGCATTTGCCTCGGGCACCCGCGCTCGCAGCCCCTCTCCCCAGCACCCAGCCTGCAACCACAGGGCTCACATCCCCTGACCCCCAAGCCCAACTGAGTTTTCCAGCGTTACTAGGTCCCTTCATGCTCAGACTGGGCTTAGCAAAAGGCTTGGGGTCGGCCTGGTCCCGGATCCAATCCCAGAGCATTAGCGGCCATGCCTCAGGGAGGTCCTGAACCCACGGCTCAGTCCTGTGTCCTGGGGCATCCCCACCCCCCAGACTTGGAGCACAGCCTCGCCCCAGGTCTGCACCAGGACAGCTCGTCCAGAGAGATGAATGCATTCCCGGGGCAGACTTCCCACCGCCTCCTCTCTGTGGTGTCCCTGAGTCCTGTAGACGCGACTTACCTGGCAGTGGGGTTGCAACTACCACTGGGAATTCCAGGCCAGAGTCGGGGTCCTTCTGAGACCTGAGGGCCTCCACTCCGAAGCTCCTGCGAGAGAGGAAGGGGTCCCTTCCGCTCCAGAAGCTGGAAACCAGTTGGGCAGACATCACTAATCAAACTGACGAGCCTAGTTCTTGGATAGGAGGGCTCAGTGCAGCCCAGACACCAGCTTCCCTTACGTGGATGCAACAGCAGAAAACAATCTCAATCAAAACCTCATTGGGTTTTGCTGTGTCTGGTCATTTTGCAATTTGACCTAATTATTTGGAAGCTCCTCTGGAGAGTATATTTTCAATAATAATCAACAGGAGGAGATTGAGAGGGATGTTTGCCACAGGTAAACTGTGCTACAATCTGCAATAATTAAGGCACCACGTTATTGACGGAATAGACTGTGCCAGAGAAAGTGCATCACGGGTCCCCGTGCAGAACACAGGTGTGTCCAGGAAGGAGAAGGTGGACTCAGATCACGGTCCAGCCATCTTAGTACAAAATACACGTGACTCTTCAAAGGTGGAGAGAATGTACTACAAGAAAATATAGGGGAATATTTTGAATCTCGGTGTGGAGAAGGTCTTTCCAAGTCTGACACCTAAGCCAGAAAACAGTTTTAAAAAATACTGATGGACTGAAGAACCTAAAACTTTAAACTTTTGTACAAAAAGATAGGCAATTACAATCAAGCTTCCTTTTGATTTCCCCAAAGAAAATACAAAAGCTCTCCAACCTCGCCAGAACTTAGAGAAGTGCAAAAGTGCTGAGATAATAAGGTGGGCTCTTTTTTCCTCTGTCGGAGGTGAGAGGTGGGAAAGCACTAGCGCCCAGCGCCGGCCAGGCTACCTGATGATTCTGTGCCAGCCACTGCTGCCAGCAATTTGGGAAATAACCAAATCCAGGTGATGAATAAAAATACCACTAAGGCATCGGTAATTGAAGTTCTACACAGTTACCTAAGGGTTAAGATTTAGTTAAATAAATTCTGAAACATCTCAGTCATTAAGAAAAAGCCACACCGTTAGAGCCAGAGGCATAAAAAGATTTCATGACATAACACTCCACGGGTAACTCTAGGGGGGGCGCTGCAGCCACTGCTTCTGACCTGCTTCCAGTCACACAAGCCAGGCATGAGGAAGGCAAGTTTGCTACCAGCTGGGGATTCTGTGCTGTAGCCTCAATGCAGGGAGCGGTCGGGGTTCAACAAATACTTGTGGAGTCAGTGAATGAACATCTGGAACACTGTTGTTAATAATGCCTGTCTCCAAGTGATAGGTTTGGGGCAACTATTCCTTAATTATTATGCTTTCGATGTTGTTCTTCATAAATGTATTTTATTTTTGTAAGTCGGGAAAAAAACCGCAATTTTATTTAAATGAAAATAAAAGGCTTTTATAAAGACATCAACAGGCAAAGGTGAACACCTGGAACTTACATAATATTCTAATGCCGTGTCACCCGATAAAAATAACTAGGATCAACAGCGACTCCTTCTGTTAGACGTGGAGAAGCTCACTCTTTGGAGAAGAATCACGCAAGAAATGTGGACATCAGTGTGCAAAATACATCTTTTGTTCTACTTAATCATCAAGGGAGGAACTGGCCGTGGTAAACAGCCACCTTTGCCCACTGTCAGTCAGGGTACTGGCGGAGCACCTGCTGTGCCAGGCTCGGGAAGCTGGGGTCAGGCCGGGTCAGGCCTCTTCTTTGGCTGCCCTCCCAGCGAGCAGGGCAGGGGTATGAACATCACTGTAATGAGAGATAAGGGGCTTCGGCATCCCCCAGAGACGAGGGCTGGGTGCACAAGAGTGGGCTCCAGGTTAAAAGAATAGAGCAGTCTGGGAAGTCCAGAGAACAGGAACTAGCAAGAATGAAGGTGGGAAGGAGGGATTCCTAGGGGAGAGAAAGCGTGGGCAGGCCATGCAGATCTTCATAGGATTTCCTGGGGTCCACACAGGCATGGGGCACTGCCGGGTGGGTTGGGAAATGGAGCTGGGAGATTTGCAGAACCCAGGTCAGAGGCCTGGTAGACTGGGCTGAGCGGGGTGGCTTTAGTCTTAGGGTTGTGGGAGCAGGCAGTGGGGCCTGGGGGTATCAGCATCGAAGTGAGGGGACTGGATCCCCTTGGGCTCTAGCCCCCCCCCCCCGTCGGCGCTCAGCATTTCGGGACTCAGGGCTGCTTCCCAGGTGCACATCCCGGGCAGTTGCTCTGGACCCCTCCTCGCTAGGGCCTTGCCCTGGAACTCATGCTCTGCCGGGGCCGCCCGGAAATCCTTCACACAGTTTAATAAGGGGCTTTGCCCTTGCATTCTGCACTGGGCCCAGAAAATTCTGTCAGGGATCTTGCTAAGACTAGAAGCCAACATTGTACGTAGCTGACCAGAGAGAGGACTGCTGGGCTTGTCTCTCTCTCCAGCCTTTGTATTTAGGAATCTTCTAAACACATCGACCAGGCAGGAAGCGATAGATAAGATGGCAATGTGTGCCCAGGCCAGGCGAGGCCTGCAACGCACAAGTGCTGAAAATGAGTCCACAGCAAAGACTCCCTTCGCCTCCCCCCTCCATTCTTACTTCTGCTCTGTGTGGAAACTGAAATTAGCTGCTGGGCAAGAGAGAGGTGAGATCGCAGGTAGGAGCTGGCGGTGGGCAGGCAGGTGTTCTGCGCATTTGTTTTTATTTTGCTGGGAGTGTCAATAACGGTAGGGGAAGAAGAGAACAGGGTTCCCCCTGCTGTAGGCCACTTGGCTCCATCTCACCCCGTCTGTGCCGCTCAGGATTCCAGCACGACAAGGCCCTGGGGGGAGGGGGGCTGCAGCAGGAGACGTCATTTTGCCTTGGCTCTGCCCCAAGCCAGTGCTGGTGGTCAGCAGGGCAGAGTGGGGCAGGCAGCTCAGCCCCCAGCTCTCTTACACACACACACACACACACACACACACACACACACACACACACACACATGTGCGCACGTGGCTCTGGGCACATGAGGATTTGTTTTTGTCACCACGAGGGTTTCCTTCCACACATCTCAGCGTGCACCAGCTGCTTAGCAACAAGCTGCTGGGCAGAGCTGGGAATTAAAATGCCTCTCTGGTGGTGCCAGCCGCAGGTGCCCCCAGAGGGGCAGGGTCCATGGGAGGACCTGGGCTGCAGGGCGAAGGGAGGGGGGCAGGGAGGAGGAGAGGGGCACTAGTCGGACACTCCAGAGGAGTACCTCGGGCCCTGGTGCCGTGCCAGGAGTCTCCGAGGCCCACTGGGGATGATGCTCCGGAGAACAGAATAGGGACAGAAAGCCGTGGGCAGAGGGAAGCTGCTAACAGGTGGCAGCGAGGTGTGAAAGCGCATAAATACCTGCTGCAGCTGGGACTCGCCTTGGCAGGCTCTGAGCTCAGGTGATGGCTGCCCTGAAAGCTTCCTCCCCCATTTGCGGTTCTTGCTTTGGAGCTCAAGGTCAAGGGTCGCTCTGTAGGCATCCTGCCTTTGTTGGAGCATCAGGCAAGACCATCTGCACTGGCGCTCTGCTGGTGAACTTCCTCGGCTGACAGTTCAGTCTGCCATTTGCTGTGTGACCTGGAGAAAGTTACTTTACTTCTCTGTGCCTCAGTTGCCTCCTCTGTGAGACCCAGTCCACAGCACCGTGATGAGAAGTGAAACAGGTGAAAGGACTTACAGACGAGTGCATGGGTGTGGTCCGTTACCCTTACCTGGAGGAAGGTGCTTTTTTGGCAGAGCAGAGCCCAAAGGAGCATGTAGATATCAGAGCAGGACCCCAGGATGGCCAGTAGAGGAAGAAGGGGCAGGTGTCGGGGTTTTGAGTGTCTCTCTGTAGCTGGCATCGTCCACACTGCCTCACACCAGCCCTCACATCAACCACCCTCCACCCCTGGACACTGGGGCCCGGGGCTGCTTCGGCAGGGGAGCCGGGGTTTGACACGTCCCTGAAGCTCCAGCGCCCTTGGGCAGCCCCCCGCCCAAGCTTCTCAGAAGGAAAAAGATAAATACTGATCTGTCTCTCGGGGTCAGGTGTGTAGGAGAGAGCTGCTCCTGGAGTTACGGTTCAGAAACGTTCCAGCGTCTTCACTGTCCCCTCCGGGTGGGGGCCTGGCCTGGGGAATGTCAGCCCAGGGAATGTCAGCCTGGGGGTTTCGGGAAAATGAAGGACGTGACTGAAATATCAGAGACCTGGTTTGGAGGGGCCCTCGATTCAGGCAGCCGGCCCAGCATCACCGGCAATAGAGCCTTGTCTGGCCACTCACCAGCCCAGAGCTTGGGGTGTCCATCTGGGGTGTCCGTGGGCAGGGAGACAAACCGCTGCCCAGGCCCAAGTGGTCACAGTCTCCTCTTCAGAGGCCCACAATCCCCTGCTTCCCTGACCTGCGGCGGTGAGGCCGCAACGGGCACATTGATAGCAACAGCCGTATTTTTCTCGGTTTGGGTAATTAGATCACATTCTTTGGCACTGCCCTGCTGTCAGAGCTGGGAGCTCATGCAGGTGCCGTGAGCCCGAGCGCGGGAAACACACTGGTTCACAGCTGGCCCAAGGGGTGTCTCCGTTGCGTCCCCCCCTTTACTTCTGCTTACAGGATGACCCGATGGGGCCTGGAGTTTTGCATCTAGTGGTCACGTAGAATATGTCCTGAAAACTGATTTCACCTTTATCTCACCTTCTTTAAATGTGGCTCTCCCAGCATGTCAGTGCCGTCTGCGGCTCTTCTCCCCTTGGGCTGGCGCCTTGGTCCGGGAGGCGCAGCTGGCGTGTGGAGGCTGCGGGCAGTCACAAAGCGTCCGCCTTCTTTACGGGAGAAGCACAGAAAGTCAGACCTAGGTTGACAGGCAGAGGAACTGAGGTGTGGTGAGGAGCGATGGTTCTGTGGTTCTGGGGCCATCTCTGGGGCCCCACGCCATGTCCCCTGGGTGGCTGGTGCTTCTCCGTCAGTGCCTCCAGCCCTGTGGGCCCCCCTTCCTCCCTCTGAGAAGGCCTGAGGACTCTCCTAGGGGAGGGGAGACATCCTTATTCGAGAGCCTGGGGAGAGGACTCTCTGCTTTTCCTGCAAGAGATAAACATGGGAATGTGAGAGGAGAGCTCCGCTGTGGGAGGCAGGAATGAGGCAGGAATGAGGCAGGAATGCCGCCTTGTCGAGGCCAGGCTCCTGAACCCTGCCCAGCCTCCCCTTCCGCCCTGCTCAGCCCCCGATCCGGGCAGGGTTGCCCAAGGCAGGCTCACAGACCCCCTGGGGGGCCCCCCTGCTGACCTTGGCTTCCACCAATACTTACCTTCTGCTCCCTCAGAACCCCACTCGAGCCCCACTTCCTCCAGCATGCCCACCCCACCTCTCCCGCCTGGGCTTCCGCTCCTGGCTCCAAATGCCCGCTGAACACACGCTTGGTTCTTCAGGTGTGGCCCAGGGGCCAGCAGCCCGTGGGCAGGAAGGAGAGTGACATGCAGAAGCCACGGCCCTTCCCAGACCTGCTCGCTCAGAACCCGCCTTCAACAAGGCCCCTCAGGACTGTGCTCGCCCCAACGCTGAGCTCTGGCCCACCCCTGACAGCAGCCCGCTGCAACCCGCTAGGCCGGTGGGCACAGCCCTGAGCGCCCATGGGACTCTCCAGAAGCTCCTCCGCTGAGTCCCGAGCCTCCCACACCCTGCCCTGGGCCGTGCCTCTGCTGACCCCCCTTGACTCTTGTCAAACCCCACGCCCCTGAACAATCTGACCTGGCCCTCGGAAGTTTGGGGAGAACATCTGGCCTCGCGTTCATTGCTGCCTGGGCTGAGTGGAGGTTGGAGAGGCGGGTGGGTCAGAGGCAGCACCGGGGCCCCCCTTGTGGGTGGAAGTGCTCCTGCATTAGGTCAGACGTGAGTGGCCTGGAGGGCTGTGAGAACAGCCTTGATCCCAGGTCAAATTCTGCCACTAGCTAGATGTGTAACTTTGGGCAAATGCACACGATAGCATTGTGCCTCTGTTTACTCACATGTGCAATGGGGCTACAGGGGGACCCGCTCAGAGGCTAGTTAGAGAATTACATGGTGAAGAATGGGCAGCGTGCATAAGCCAGCCTGGCAGAGCAGGTGCTATGCAAGCTAAATTAAATCAGGACCTCTGGTCAAGTGGCATGTTGACAACTATGCATGTTCAGAATCACAGGCGTTGACTGAACCCCAGGCTGGTAGGGGCCAACTCCTTTTTTTTTTTTAAAGATTTATTTATTTATGCATACAAGCTGGGGTACAGGCCAAAAGTGTGGAACAGCGAGAGGGTTCACCAGAGACAGAGTGGGGAGCAGAACAAGCAGATTGACTGAAATACACTGCTGAGGGGAGCAGCAGGCGAGGCAGGAGAGGTCTGCCGCGCCATGTGGGAATCTCCCCTGCTGGGCTTTGAACTCGCGCTGTGACAGCTTAAGCAGTTGCCTCACCAGGGAGGCCCTGGGCCAACTCCTTTCTACATGAGAGCAAACAGCAACCACAGGCTGCCAATCAGAGCTTGAACCCTGACCCTTGGCTGCTTCAGGTCTGTTGTTCTCACCATGCCCTGCGGGGCAGGATCAGAAAGGATCAGGGTGAGCCCAGGTTGTCTAAACAGCCCCTGAGCTTTGTCCTCCTTAGGGTGGAGGCACCCAGCGGGGGTCCTCCTGGCAAGCTCTCCAGAGACTTCCTCTCTACCCTGAGGTCTAATCTCCCCTTCATCCCTCTGGACCTTTGGGTAAGAATCAGCATTTGCTAGGGTCACCCAAGCAAATTAAGACCCAAATTAAGATGTCATTGATCGGGGACTATGGCGATGGCTCACGGGGGAATCGTTGGTGAGTAACCTACAGGGACTACACAATAATGTAAAAGATAAGAATAATAAAAAAAAAGTTTTAAAAAGTCTAAAAATTTAAAAAAAATTACCATTGGATATTTTGAGTTAGGTATTGGACAGAGGAGAAAAGAGAGTTTGATTTTAAAATCTAAGTAATCAATAACGATCCTTCAGGAATATGACACTTGAGAGAGAGAAAGAAATGTGATACACAGCTAAGTATATGACATAGAGATAGAAATGGAGCTAAAGATGCATATCTCTAGATATTTACCTTTGCCAGAGGTAAAGAGAGAGAGAGATGATATAGAGATGAGCATTTAAATATAGAGAGGTAGATATTTTATAGATAGAGATTAAGATATAGAGACATGCTGCAGAGATAAAGGTATCTCTATATAAAGATATCTATATATCTATATAAAGATATCTATATAAAGATATCTCTATATAAAGATAGATATGATATAGATAACTGATAGAGCAACAGACGGGATGGGGCAGACAGATGATATAGAGATAAAAATACTGATACATAGAGATTTGATCGCCCTGCCAACTTTATCCTGTAATTAAGATATACCAACGCAAAGGGGCAATGGGTGCCTTGTTTAATGACAAGTATACCGGCTGTATACTTGGCCTTGTCCCAGGCACGGGGAGCACGGTGATGGGCAAAACCAGGTCATTCCCTGTCTCTACGCAGCTTACAACTGGCTAGGGAAGAAAGGCATTCATCAAGCAATCCGCGAACCGTTTTTCATAAGTAGGAGAAATGTGACAGAGGGCAGGACTCGGTGGTCTGCATGGATGAAATGGGGTTCTGACCCAGACGCAGAGAAGGCTTCCTGAGAAAATGAAAACTGAGCAGAAGTCAATTGGGTCAGGGGAGAAAAGAAGCACTCCAGACAAAGGGAACAGCACAGCACAGGGAACAGTGTGGTAAAGGAACAGCATGGCAAAGCCCCAGAGCCCTGGCCAGAAAGTACAGCAATGGTCCCAAGTAGTGAAAGAAGCTGGTGTGTTGAACCAGCTGGCGTGTGTGTCCCAAGTAGTGAAATAAG
This sequence comes from Scalopus aquaticus, assembly GCA_004024925.1. Classification (NCBI taxonomy): domain Eukaryota; kingdom Metazoa; phylum Chordata; class Mammalia; order Eulipotyphla; family Talpidae; genus Scalopus; species Scalopus aquaticus. The sequence goes on along the minus strand of PVIJ01004552.1, from coordinate 66,643 downwards.
CTGGTGTGTGCAGGCTGGCGTGTGAGGCCTGGAGTGTGCAGGCTGGCCTGTGCAGGGCTGGTCCACAGGCGAGGTAGACTTGGGACAGCAGGCAGTGCAGCTGGGAAGAGCCAGGTCTGGTGAAGACAGAGCTGATCTGACCTCAGCTCACCTCCCCACCCTATGCACCGCCCCCCCAGAGTGTAACCTGGGCAGGTACTTAGCCAGAATGAAGGCCCGCAGGTCCTAAACTTGCTGAAGAATCCTCACATGAAGAGCCTGCTGGGGCTTTGCCCCCTGACAGGCCTCCGAGGGGCAGCTGCTGTCTGCCAGCCAGTGCCGAGGGGGGTGCTGAGCCAGCCACCCAGGAGGCCTGACCCGGGCTGATTCCAGCGGAGACAAGAGCAGGTGACCTCTGAGTACCTATTTCGGGGTGCCGCAAGGAAGACTCCTTGGGGAGGGCATCAGGGGTGTTCAAAGCCAGACTTTCCAGGCTTCTGACATCTGATAACGAAGGAAAGTAGAACTGAGCGGAGTGAGGACCTGGCAGAGGGGCTGTGTCCCAGGAGCGGAGCACGGGTCCCCGGCAGGCCTGGGGGCGCCAGCAGCCCCCAGCCTCCTGTGCTTGGGCCCACCCTGAGCTCTGCTCCAGCCGCCTGCTGGGCAGGATCTGGTGTGAGGTCTGAGGGCTGGGGTCAGCTGGGAGCTGGGCCCTGGGCAGAGCCTGGAGACTGTGCTCCTGGAGACCTGGCTGCGCCCCCGCCTGACACAGCAATGCTCTCGGTGGGCCAAGAAGCTCCCAGACCCCTCAGTCCCCAAAAAGTCAGAACCTCAAGGGGACCTGCAGCCTCCATGAGACCGAAGTGGGCGCCAGGCCCTGGGAAACGCCGCAGCGCTTGCTCTGCACTTAGCACGACTTCCGGGAAGATGAGCTACCTGGGCAGTGAGAGGGTGCAGAGGACGGGGGTGGGGTGCGGGGAGAAGATCGCAGCGGGGCTGGAGCCAGGTGTTTAGACACCTTTTTTTTAAGGTAGGTGTCTGGGCCCTTTTAATATTCGTGCTGGCTACATGATGGAAAGAGAGAAAACCAGGGCTGCTGCCCAACCATCTGTAAGGAAAAGCCTTTTCTGTGGCTTCCAGGAGCTGGTTAATTTTTTTTTTTAAGATTTATTTTTTTATTTACGCATACAAGAGCTGGGGTGTAGGCCAGAGGTACAGGGGGGTGAGAGGATTCACCAGAGACAGAGTGGGGAACAGAACAGATGGACTGACTGAAATACACTGCTGAGGGGAGCAGTGGGGAGACAGGAGAGGTCTGCTGCGCCATGTGGGAAGCTCCCTGGCTGGGGATCAAATTCATGCCTCAGTGGCTGGGGATAGCTTCATAGTGCTGAGACTTAACCCCTTGTGCCACCGGAGGCCCCAGAGCTGGTTAATTCTTGCAAAGTCTCCTGTTGTCTGCCTGGGGAGAGACAAAGATCTCAACCATTTTCTGAAACTCTCTCCTCTTGCACATTGGTTGGTTCAGAGTAAGGGGGTGGAGATAGTCAGTAGAAGTCTCCATGCAGAGAATCCCAAAAGTTTCAGCCTGAAGTCAGTCCTAAACTGTGATGACAAGCAATGAATTGTCTGCTGCCTGCTTTAGGATGTGGGGAGGAACCCACATACTAAAATATTTTCTATGTTTCAAACTCCTAAGAGCATCTCTATTAAATACTCTTGTTTGCAACTCTTCACACTTACAATTATCATAGTGTAATTTTACTCTTATTCATGTAGTTGTTTATTGCGTACTTGCCCCACTATTCTGGATACTCTACATATTGTTTGTTTTAGTCCCAGCACCTAGCACAGTGCTTGATACACAGTAACTGCTCAATAAATGTTGAATTGAGGAATGAATGTCAAAAAAAAGATCCCTCCTTGGCCTTTTAGCAATTTCCATGCACTACACATGCGATGCCAGAAGGTGGCGACAAATACCCACAGCCGAGGATTTCCCACTTTGGAGGGGATGGCAGCTGAGAATTATATAACGCAACAGGTGTGTTGTTTTGTCAAATCTCAGTATAAGCTTAGCAAGACGTAGCAGAAATGATCTGGCAGATCTGCCTGCAAATCTTGCCGTGGCCGCCGTCAGCCAGTCTGGACTTTTCTAGCTCATTTCCTGGTCCACCACTTTTCCAAGAATAACACCCATAGATGTGCACTCCAGTGTGTTAATCAGGAAACTTTCTGACAAATGAAGAAGCAGATGGAAATCTCTCTCCCTGACTCCTTATATGTTCTTCAGGTTTGCAGGTTGAGGGTGTGAACAATCCTTATTGCTCCTCTCCCTAAAGTTGCAGCAGATTCAGATTAAGAGAGAATTAACTTCCAGCCTCCCTGGTGGTGCAGAGACTAAACTCTCAGCACTAGCCAGCTATCGCCAGCCACTACGGCATGAGTTCAATCCCCAGCCAGGGAGCTTCCCACATGGCTCTGCAGACCTCTCCTGTCTGCCTGCCGCTCCCCTCAGCAGTGTATTTCAGTAAAATACTCTGAAGTAGCGCCAGGCCCTGGGGAACACTGCAGTGTTTTCTCTGAACTTAGTACCACCTCTGGGAAGATGAGATATGCGGGCAGTGAGATGGTGCCCACATATCTCATGTGCCTGTTCTGCTCCCCACCCTGTCTCTCCCCAACACCCCCCCACCCCCCACACACACCTCTGGCCTACACCCCAGGTCTTGTATGCATAAATAAAAATACATCTTAAAAATAAGAGAATTAACTTCCACGAAGTGGCATTGAGGGTGAACCCTTCCAGGCCTCTGAGAGCCAATGGCAGCTAATGCTAGTGGAGCCCACACAGGCCAGCACGAGACCGTCACAGCGTCACCTGGACGGACCCGGCCGTTAATACCAACACGCTCAGCTCCTCGGCCCTAACAGTCATTCCTTGTAGGATCACGAGAAAATTATCAGGGTTTTCCGCCCTCCCCTCAACGATGGACCTCTGCAGGCCTACACGCACGCCTGATGGCGCCACCTGAAGACGGGTGTGGGTGTGCGTAAGTGGGCCCATCTGAGTGAAGACTGGGGTATAAAGAAGCAGCAGCAGAGAAGAGAGAAGCAAAGGACCATTCAGGGTGCAGCGGAGAGACCACGAGATGCCGCCAAACAGCCCAGAAAGCGTGAAGATTTGCCAGGGGCCCAGGAGGCTGGCAAGCCACCCTACCCGCCCCGCACCTGTTGCCACTTTAAGATGTAATAAAAAGCCTGCCAGAACCACCGAGGGCTCCAGAACGCCTTCCCTTTAGCCCGTCTGCGCAGCTCCACAGCGAACCTGTGCTCCCTGAGTCTTCCGGCCACTACACTCCGCCACGTCACCTCCCCGTTGCTCGCTGGTGCCTGCGCTGTCCTGCTTTACCCCCAACAGCGACTGGCTGTGGAGCTGGGGCTGTGTGGTCTCTAGGCCGACTCGTCACCACCAGCCCTACTGGCAGAGCACGAGGATGTGATGGAGGGTCACAAAGTGCAGCTGCTGTTAGCAGCAGCGCTTGCGCGTTCAACAAGATCCGATTTAGCACCTGCCGCCCGTGGGCCTGCGCTGCGTGTGTCAGAGAAAGTGCTGAGCAAGGCCGGCCTGCACTCTGGGAATTTGCAGCTCCCTAACAGATATTAAAAAGCCCTCAAATAAATATGAGTGACAGATGGTGCGACGCCTCTGTCCTAAAAAGCTGCCTCCCTGTTACCAAGCAAAAGCTGAAACATCAAACCATCCCCTTGGGCTGTCTGGAGGACTCGAGAGACAGTGTGTGAGGGAATTGTGAGCACGCGTGGCTGTTAGGGAGGCCTTGGCACAGACACCGCCCCGCTCCCCTCACTTCAGTAGTTGTGGGGCCTCCGCAGGCCTGGAGCTCCCGTTCTCAGGGAGGCAAAAGGACAGAGAGTAAAAAATTTAAATATGGGGTCTGGTCTTCAGCCCAGAGAGAAAGCGGCGAATGGGGCCAGGGAAATCTGGGAATGGGAGGGTTGGCAGTTTAAGGGTCTTGTGGTAGAGTTTCTCTCTTCCGCTCTAGTGGAAACTCTGGGACCCCCAGCGAGTTGGGTGATGAGGGGTTCCCATTTCATGACGACAGTGAGTGCTGAGACGCCACCTACAGATGTGACAAACACAAATATCGGGGCGACACACACCCACACTCGTGGGCATTTATGGAGCTTTTCTGGGGAGGCCCTAAGCAAAGAGCTGGGGCCCAGGCCGCGGAGACATGACAAACCATCGCTGCCTCCAAGCCCAGAGCTCAGAGCAGGAGGGACAGACAGAGTCAAACTTACTGACGTCTCAGGCCAAGGGTTGGAAAGATTAACCTAGAAACCAGGGAGGCTGAAGCTTCGGTGGCCGCAAGCGTGTGAGCTGGACACAAGGGAGGTGGGCGCTTCCAACTGGCCCAGAGGAGATGGGGAGAAGGCGAAGGCGCGGGGGCCTGGGGAAGCACGGGCGGTGTGCGGACGCCCAGCTGGGCGTCGAGACCAGGAGCGGAGGACAAAGAGATCTGCGAGCAGGCTGAGGCCGCAAGCTCGGAATTCAACCTGTGCGGCCAGTAACAGGAGTGGGCAAGGGGACGCCTAAGAGCAGGGAGGCAAGCACCCCACGGGGAAGGCAGGGGAAGTTGGGGGGCTCCCGGTGGGGGTCAGACAGGGAAGCCCTCCCCTGGCACAGGGAGCCGTTTGGATTTGATTCCACTGAAGGTTTTTTCACCCCTGAGCCACCTCCTCAGAGACCAGCTGGACTCGTGTCGGTCTCCAGAGGCAGCAGGGGGTTAAGAAGCTGGCGCAGATGACACCAGCTGAGGGACTCTAGGTGGGGCGGGGTGAGCTGTGTGAGCTTCGACGCTGGAGTGAGGGAAGCGGGGTTCGTCTTGGCCGCTCGCTAGGCCCTTGCTGAGGGCAATCACCGAGCAAGGAGACAGGAGGCCTGGTGGAAGTCGGGGCCCCTCTCCTCACAGAGCCAGAGTGGCCTCGTGTGCGGCCCCGGTGTACCTCTGAAGACAGTCCGCAGCCCAGGCGGTGTGTGCCCCCTGACACCGCCGAGTCTGAGTGGGGCTCCGGGCAGGCTCTGAGCAGCTCCCACACGCTGGCGGCTGGAACGCTGGCGGTGTCGGGTCCAGAAGCTGCCTCTCAGAAACATCCGGGAATCTGTCCAGAGAATCCCACAGGACAAAGGCACTCTGGAGCCCTGGTGAATGGCGTTAGTGGCTTCATTAAAAAAAAAAAAAAAAAAAAAGACACCCCCACCCCCAATTTCCTTTCCTCTTCCACCATGGAGGATAATGCAAGAAGTTAAGGATAAACTGCCCAGAAGACAGCTCAGGCTGGAACCCACCACAGGGGGGCCCTGATTTTGGACTTCAGCCTCCAGAACTCTGGGGAATCTGTTTCTATTGTTTATAAGCCACCCACTCTGTGGTGTTTTGTTCTAGCAGCTTGAACTACTAAGACCCAAACAAAAGATCTCTACATCCATAAATAAATAAATACAGAACTTCCACTCTCAAAGTTCTGTTTTCTATAGTCAAAGATTTATAGGTTACAGATGTCACTGAAAATATTTCCACATCAACCTGTACGATAGGAGTTGAAGGAAAATACCTGGAATTTATAAAATAAAACAAAAAGCAAATTTTAAAACTGCTATTGAAAATAAAACAGAACAAATGTCAAGCAACAAGATGGAAAGTAAAAAATACGTGCTCTGTCCAGATTCTTGAGTCCTCTAAGAGGAGTGAACAGCGGGGAGTGAACAGCGCTTCAAGACTTGCTGTCTTCTTAGAGAGGTTGACAGGAATGTGGCCTCATTTTTCTGTGCTGATCCATCTGAAACTGAATTATTTCATCAAAAGAAGGAGCATTCCCCTGATTAGAAAAACTCAAAGCCCTCAGAGCCCAGCTGGATGGATGTTGTAAAGGAAACATGTCCCCCAGCTCCTGGAGAGCCCCCCAGCCCACACGGCTCGGGGGCGTGGAATTCAGGAAACAGAACTTCTGCCAGGCAGGGGTAACATTCATGGCGTGAAATTTACCATCGATTTTAGACCTAAGATGTCCAGTTATTTTTAGATAAAACTGTCATGTCAGAGACCCCTTAAAGTTTGTCGTGAGAAATAAGATTGTTAAAGGATTGTACGACAGAAACCCACACCCATGGAGAAAAATACCCAGTACTCCGTCAGTGTGTCCAGAAAGGGGGGGGTGGGCAGCTGCCCTAAGGAGTCTTGGGAATCCGCCAGGCGCGGGCGCTGCTGCCTTTGTGGGCCTTCGTGGAGGTGCCTGCTCTACCTCAGGGCAGCAGAGGAGCGACCAGCAAAGGGGTGAAGGCCAGTTATGCGCAAGGCACCTGCAACTGTGATTAATGAGTAATATTTGGTCTCAGTTCCCATCTCTGGATATGAGGCCGCCTCAGACCCTTGGAGTCTCTGGATGAGGATAGTGTCTTTTGTATGCTAATGACACGAATGGGGCTGGGGTCCCCCCCATAATTATAGGGTTGGAGCTTCAGCTGCCACCTTGATCTCCAGGAAGGAGTGAAGAGGCTAGAGATGGAGCTCAGTCCCCAGTGGCCAATGATTAAATCAGCAATGCCCACACCATGAAACTCCATAAAAACCTTAAACTACTGGGTTCTCGGAGCTTCCTGGTTGGCAGCCACATCCAGCAGCCGGGAGAGCATGGACGCGCCATGTACCCTCACCCCACACCTTGCCCTCAGTCTCTTCCCTTGGGCTGTTCCTGAGATGCATCCTCTATATTTTTATAATGAACTGGTAATAGGGCCTCCCTGATGGCACAGGAGTTAAAGTCTCAGCACTATCAAGCTATCTCCAGCCATTGTGGCCTGAGTTCGATCCCAGGGAGCTGACCCACATGGCGCAGCAGCCCTCTCCTGACTCCCTGCTGCTCCCCTCAGCAGTGTACTTCAGTGGATCCACCTGTTCTGCTCCCCACTCTGTCTCTGGTGAATCCTCTCACCCCCCTGTACCTCTGGCCTACACCCCAGTTCTTGTATGCATAAATAAATCAATCTTTTAAAAAATAAACTGCTAATGGTAAATTCTGAGTACTAATATTTACTGAATTCTGTGAGTCATTCTAACAGGTTATCAGATGGAAGGAGGAGTATGGGGACCCCTCACTTTGTAGCAGGTCTGTCAGCAGTAAAGGAGGCACCTGGCACTTGGAACTGGCATGTGAGTGGGGCCAGCATTGTGGGACTGTGCCCGGAGGCTGTGCCCATAGCCTGTGGGGTCTGTGCCACCCCAGGCAGTTCATGTCAGCATTGAGCTGAATTGTTGCACAGCCAGTGGGTGCCCAGAAAGTTGGAGAACGGCTGTCGCAAAGCCAAAAAATAAACCACATGTTTGGTGTCAGGAGTGACATTTGGTGGGCCAAAAACAGTGCAGAGCACATGAGGATCAAACTGACCTGTTGGGGCATTTTCAAGTTCACCATGACCCTCAGGGATGGTCCACCCTTAGTAACATGTAGGGAGTCTTGGGGGCGTAGGTGCCAAGCAGACGGAAGCGGAAGGCAGCCTTCTCCCTCCCAACTCCCCTGGGCGCTATGACCAAACACTATTTATACTTGTTTATTACTATTTATTACATCTTGTATTCATCGCATTATTTATCAACCACAATACCACAGCAACTGGGTTTTGAGCTTTAGGAATACTTGACTCTGGGAAGACCACTGGACCATTGTATATTTCAGTTGGGTCCCCCATTAGCTTGTGCAGGTCCCCGAGAACAGGAATGGAGAGGTGCTGATCTCATATTCCCAGCACCTGAGATGGGGCCTGGCAAGAAAAAGGCCTCAGTGGATTTTGATGAGTAATGGAGCTGCAGGGGATCAGAAGTGATGGTGTGGTTAGGGAGTGAGGGGAACGGGGGCGTCCCAGTCAGAAAGTAAAGCGTTTGATTTTAAAACAAGTGGCTCTCAAATTTTTATTTTCTGAGCTAATACAACGATTGCTGCTGTTTTAAAGCACTGTGTTTTGGGGTGATGTATTACCCAACAGTAGTGCCCAGACCAGATCTTGGGGCCTGCCAGTGGGGCTGCAGAACGCAGACCCGGGCCAGCTTCTCCTCCCCGGGAAGCCTCTCTTCCCCTGGCCTCTTGCACTGGATCCTTACATGGAAAAGCACATGTATTTGTGGGGGGGAGTTTTCACCCCCCCCCCCACTGTTTCGCCAGGTGCAGGAGTCTGGGCAGCGGGGGCTTGTCTCTCTGCAGGGGTCAGCAGGCCCCCTGGGCAGGAAGCACAGAGAGAAAGAGGAGCCGGGGGCCTCTCCAAGAGCATGGCAGTCACAGAAAGCGCCATCTGTATGGGGTCCCAGCAGCCTGTCCCACTCAGCAAGTAGCAAGACTTACCAGGGAGTGGGGGTGTCAGGGACGTCCCAGGGAGGGCTCTGGACTTGGGGGGTTGCCAGGTTTATTCATCCAGAAATACCCTTATACCTCCTCTGTCTTAAAGCAGCTCGTGGTTTGGGGTTTATCTTGGGTTATGGTTTGCTTGTTTTTCACCCTTTCCCTGGGGATTGTCCTTTAGCTTTGTGGGTGCAGAGGCTTGACTATAGACCATCCCCTGTCTTGGGGATGGGGGGCGCTGCCTGGTTTTCCTGGTCCTACCTCCCGGCAGGGCTGTGCTGCTTTCTTCCCCCGCCCGCTCTGTTTCCCAGGCACCTGCACTGCGGCTCTAAGAAGAAACTTTGTGTTCTCAAAATAAGCCCAGTCATGTTCTATTTTTAAGGGGGTTTAAATGGCTCTTCCGCGAAAGAAAAGTGCCTGTCGAGGGAGGTCAGCGCCGAAGCTCCCCCAGGGTGAAGAGTGTGAGCTGGGGACAGGGAGAAACCAGGTCTGGGCAGGCTGGCGCAGGGAGGCGGCCCGGCCGGCGCGCAGCTGCCCCGTGTGAGGCACAGAAGTCGGCTGCCTGCCCTGCGCCTTGTCCTTGGGGAGAGTACCAGGAAGTAACGGGGTGCCAACTGCCCCCAACTAGGCCCTGCCACCATGGTCTGCACGCCCCTCGCCCCAGGAAACAGCCAGAAGCCTGCGGTGGGGACGCAGGAGGGCAGCCCCCAGCGCTGCCCCGGCCACGCGCCTCAGGCCCCCTGCAGCCGCGGCCCAGCGCAAGCAGCGCCGCACTGGGAACCCGCAGCCCTGCTGCACGGCTCGGGCGCAGCGGACACCCACGGCCTGGGTGCCCGTCCCTCCCGACACCTGACACCTGCCGCGTGTGTTCTGCCTTTCAGTTCTTCCCTTACGGAGACGCCTCCAAGTTTGCCCAGCACGCCTTCCGAACCTTTGACAAGAACGGGGACGGCACCATCGACTTCCGAGAGTTCATCTGCGCCCTGTCCATCACCTCCAGGGGCAGCTTCGAGCAGAAGCTGAACTGGGCCTTCAACATGTACGACCTGGACGGCGACGGCAAGATCACCCGAGTGGAGATGCTGGAGATCATTGAGGTGAGGGGCGGGGTCTGGGTGGGGCCAGGGCTTTGGGGTGGGGCCAGAGCCTGGGGAGTGGTCAGGCCTCAGGGGCGTGGCCAGGGCCTGGGGCGTGGTCAGGCCTCAGAGGCGTGGTCAGTGCCTGGGGCGTGGTCAGGCCTCAGGGGCGTGGCCAGGGCCTGGGGAGTGGTCAGGCCTCAGGGGCGTGGCCAGGGCCTGGGGCGTGGTCAGGCCTCAGAGGCGTGGTCAGTGCCTGGGGCCTAGGGGCTGTAAGTGACGTGTCTAGCTGGCGCACCTGTGCATCAGTGGCTTCTCAATTATTTGAGCAAACATTGTCCAGAGTGGTCACTGCAGGGCACAGGCATGCAGATGTCTGTCCATCCATCCCACCTGCCGCTGCCTGCCTCCCTCTCTCCCCACCCTCCTCACTGTCCAGCTCTGGCTCCCCTCCTCCGTGCACGCCCAAAGCACCACTTTTGCTCACACGCCTGCCTCTAGAATGTTTTTCCTGCTCTAGGCCCATCCAAAGCCTCTCACGCCTCAAGGGCCTGGTTATCTTGCCATGTCCAAGAAGAACTCTAGGCCCCTTTCCCCCAGAGCGCTCCACTGCCCTCTAGACCCTTCCTGTAGGTGCCAGTCTCGTCGAGGGCTCCCTGGCCGGAGGGCCAGGTAAGAAAAGAGACAAGGACACCAGAGTGAGGCAGGAGCTGGAGACAGGGGCGTGGTCAGGGAGAGGAGAAACCAGCCAAGGGCCGCGTGCCCCCCTGAGGGAAGCGGGTCTGACAGGAAGTGATGATCCATTGTTCTTGCTGTCACCAAGCTGCTCTTTCTATCCACATCCTCCATCCAGAAACGTGGGGGCCACCCAAAGATCCATATCTAATTTGCTCACAAGACCCATATATAATTGAATATATCACCCTCTGATCTAAAACCACCTACGGAGTCCTTTGAAATAAATTTAATTCTTTATCACATCATAGGAGAACTTTATGGTCTGTTTCTTATTTTCTCAAGGCTATCTACAAAATGGTGGGCACTGTGATCATGATGAAGATGAATGAAGATGGTCTCACGCCTGAGCAGCGAGTAGACAAGATTTTCAGCAAGATGGATAAGAACAAAGATGATCAAATTACACTGGATGAATTCAAAGAAGCTGCAAAGAGCGACCCTTCCATTGTGTTACTTCTGCAGTGTGACATTCAAAAATGAGCTGAAGTCAAGGCTATGGACTGCACAAAAGTCTCAATGTTCCATTCAGTCTGCAGCTATTCACACACTCACACTCACACACACACACACACACACAAATATATTGCTTGGACTACCTATAAATGGACTCGCTTCTTGTGTTTGAAACACTTGTGTGCATGAGAATGTCATTTGCTAATGAATTTTAAAAGCATATATTATAAAACAAAGTACCAACCTGCCACAATGTGATATGTGTAATATCATTTCATAACAAACCTTCCTCCTTCAAAGCCTGGGCAGAAATGTGCTGCAAAGAGTTATATGATTTCTTGTTCACGTTTTGCTAATGCTCGTGTCTTCTTAATTACGTAATGTTAGTAGTACTGAGCCCCCCACGGTAATGTAACGTAACTAAGAGCTGTGTCACATTCTCCTGTAAAATAGTATGGACAGACCCCGGGGCCTGTGGCTCCTCCATTTTGTCTGCACACAAGAACTTGTGTTATCAGTGAGTATAAATGTACGACATTTGCATGCCTTTTAGGTTTGCCTTAATTCTTATTTCATTTGCATCCTGCCAACCTGGAAAGAGCTGTGTTGGAATTAATGCAGTATACAATTTAAAACCCTGCTAAATGACTCATTAATTAAGTATATCTACCTATATATACATAGACACAGAGATATTATTTATTGAAAGTAAAAAAAAAAAGATGGAAGTGTATTGATTTCTGCTTGAATTTTCAAAGGCTTCTAAAGAGGTGGCAATAGATGTCCCAAATAAATTTATAACATTTGACTTTTCTCCCTCCATTCTTATTTCATAAGGTTAAATTTGAAACAGATGTTTATGATCCTCGAGGGGCGGCCGGCGGCCACTTCCTAAGTCCACCCTTAAACACACGGCTTCGGAATTTGAAGAATCACAGTCAAGAGGGGCAAAGAGCAGCTTTCTTCAGCCCTCAAAAGAGGGACGATTAATGTGGCACTGAAAATCTAAATCAAACTTAAGGCTGGCTCACTCTCCCACAGTGCTTGGCGCCGACGGTGCGCTGCCTGGGCCCAGGTGTCCCTCGCAGCTCGCAGTCACGCTCAGTGACTAAAGCGCGTCCTCCCAGAGGGGCCAGTGGGAAAGAAGGCTTGTCTTTCCAAACAAAAAATAAACTCGTGCTATTTTTTTTTTAAAGATTTATTTATTTATGCATGCAAGCTGGGGTACAGGCCAGAGGCGTGGGGCGGCAAGAGGGCTCACCAGAGACAGAGTGGGGAGCAGAACAGGCAGATGGATGGAAACACACTGCTGAGGGGAGCAGCAGGCGAGGCAGGAGAGGTCTGCGCGCCATGCGGGAATCTCCCCAGCCGGGCGACGAACCCGCATCACCACTGCTGACAGCTCCACAGCTCAGCGCCTAACGGCTGCGCCACCGGGGAGGCCCTAAACTCGGGGTTTTTAATGCCAGAACAAAACTGGGAGCCTTTGCATCTTAGGAAGGCGGGCAGAGGGCGCCCGTCAGGAACCCCGAGCAGGGCTGCAGCCTCCGATCAGCCCGAGAGGGTCCGCTCCTTTGTAGAGTGTGGCCCTGCAGAACTTTCTGTGATGGTGGAAACATCTCTGTCTGCACCGGCCACATGTCACGACTGAGCGCTTGAGACGTGGTTGGTGTGACTGAGGAGCGGAATTTTTCATTTCATTTTAATTGATTTAAATTTAATCTGCCATGTGGAACTAGTAGCTGCAGTAAGGCAGTGCAGCGTCGACGATTCATTCAGGCACCTTTTCCTGAGGCCTTTTTTCTTCTTTCTAAATATTCTCCCTTTTGTGTCGTAGGCTCAGCAGATGAGACCGGAGAGCCGGGCCTAAGGAACCCCCAAGGAGAAACGAGCAGACCTCAGCGCAGGCACTCGGCCCGAGGTTCTGGGACGCTGACAAACCGAACCTCTGCCCAGGAGGGCAGTCCCAGGCGCTAGTACTGTCCTGGTGCCCTTTACCCTGAGCTCGGTGAGTCCAAAGTGGAGGCAGAGATATTGGGATTCAGTCCTCCTGATCCTCCCCCGCCCCTCTAAGGTGAGGGGGGGAGGAGCTGGGGAGGCTCCTCCTGGCGGCACCGATTCAGCCAGGCTCGGGCAGTGAGCTCGACCCCCACCCGCTGGGCACCAACACCAGGCTCTTGGGGAGGACACGCCACAGCCAGACGCCCGCAGTGTCCCATGTAGGACCCAAGAGGAAACACCGCAAGCTCTGCGGAGTGGCGAGGAAGGCTGCCCGGTGGCCGCTGCGTGGGCAGTAGTGACGTGGGCAGTGAGGCCTGGCTGAAGGCAGGAGCACATACGGTATTTGAGCACTTATGGGAAACAAACTCTCCAGCAGACCCACTGGCTCCTTGTAAAAGTAGCAAGTGGGCCATCCAGTGACATCTGTCTGCTGGCTTAGGTCCTCGCTGCTCTGGCAGTGTGCACAGGCCCGGTGCTGGAGGGAAGTCCAGTAGTGCTGGTCAGAAAAAGATCATCAGGCCCTCTGGCCCAGTGGTCCCCCAGAAGTTGTCGTGGAGCGTCAAAAGGGTGCCCGCGACAGCTGTTTGTGATGCAGGCGTCAGAGGTGACGCAGGGGTCCATCACTAGGACGGGTGAGTGGGGCCTCCCTGGTGGCGCAGTGGTTGGGCGCTGCGCTGTGGAGCTGTGGGCAGTGCGCGATGCGAGTTCCACGCCCAGTCGGGGAGATTCCCACATGGCGTAGCAGACCTCTCCCATCCCGCCCGCTGCTCCCCTCAGCAGTGTGTTTCTCATCTGCCTGTTCTGCTCCCCACTCTGTCTCTGGTGAACCCTCTCGCTGCCCCACGCCTCTGGCCTGTAACCCCAGCTTGTATGTATAAATAAATAAATCTTTAAAAAATATAAAAATAAAAAAAATCAGGACGGGTGAGTGAACTGGACCTGTCTGACATCATACCATGCGTCAGCTGGATGCAACGGGAAGACACACACACAGCAACCTGGACATGTTTTTAAAATACCGAATGGGGAGAAAAAGAAAATAAAACCCGCTGCCCATTCAACACCTATAAATAAAAAATACGTTCTCACAGAAGAACACCAGTGTCGCATACAATTATTATTGCTCCTCAACAACTCATTCCCCAAACTAAGTGACTTAAAAAAGAAACACAATAATAAAAATAAAAATCAGGACAAAAAAGAAACGCTTGTTTTATGGCTTCCTCGTGGCTTCTGAAAGTCAGGAATTCCAGAGGAACACAGCAGGATGATCTGGGCTTTGGGTCTCCTGTGTATTGTAGCCACATGGAGCTGAAACAGGGGCTTCGAGCAGCTGGGTGCTGGCTGAGCACCCCTCCTTGTAGTTTCAGGGCTTCTCTGCAGGGGCAGTTGGTGCTTCCTCAGCACAGAGGCCGTGGAGTGTCACGCTAGGTACGTGGTGGCTGAAAGTCCTAGCACAACAGACCTGCAAGAAGTTGGCACTCTGCTCTCTCCCTGCAGCCCCAGGGCTTCCCCACTTGGTCTCCCCCCCACACAGCCTGGCTGGGGCCTCCCCACTATCTGCAGCCTAGGGAGGTCAGGCTGGCTTCTGTGGCGGCACAGCTCTCCAGTCTGTTCCAGCGACCAAGTCCTTCTTTAATTGCCTTGCTCACAGCCTTGGAAGTTACATGGTCATTTCTACTGTGTCCTATTAATCGTGAGATACAAATTCACCCAGGTTAAGAAGGAAATTACTCTGCCAAGCAAGGTTCTGGAAGGACATGGAAGAGAACTACTGTGGCCATCCTGAGAGGATTTAAGTCTCCCACCGGAAGCGACTAATAGGTAAAAGGAAACAAGCGTTGCACAAGTCAGGGGTGAAAGTGAGTTTAATGCCACCCTCTGCACTGGAGCCCCAATGGAATACTCAGACCTCACGCCCCGGAAGTCAGTATCCCATCCAGTTAGTGGTTCCCGAGGAAGGGCCAACCAGACTTCCTCAGGCCGTTCCAGCGGGCGGGCTCTGTACCTTCTTAGAGGCCCTGCTGTTGTTCTAATTACCGCGTTAATTAGCTGTTTCATTCCTCCTGTTCTGAAAGGAAAACACCCCCAAATGTCTGCCATCTTTCCTAGCTTGGACTCCGTGCATTTAGAAGTCCTAAGTTTCCATTTCCCTTTATTTCTCAAATCACGCCAGGCCTTTTAAAAAAAGAGAACCATGATGCATCAGACTTCATTTCCCGTGCAATCCACTCATTCAGGATCAGGCTCTAGATGAAAAAACAGGAACTACCTTCCTCAAGAGCTTGTTTCCCAGGCAGCTGGAAGCCCAGTCAAGGCAGAGGTGCCACTGCAGTCTCAGCAGAGGGTGGGTGGGGGTGTGGTGAGGAGCCAATAGTCAATTAGCTTCCAAGGAAAATTTATTTTTTTAAGATTTATCTATAAAGCTTGGGTGTAGGCCAGAGGTGTGGGGCGATGAGAGGGTTCACCAGAGACAGTGGGGAGCAGAACTGGCAGATCAACCGAAACACACTGCTGAGGGGAGCAGAGGGCGAGGCAGTAGAGGTCTGCTGCGCCATGTGGGAATCTCCCTGGCCAGGGATCGAACTCGTGCTGCAGTGGCTCTGGATAGCTTCACAGTGCTGCGCTTAACCAGCTGTGCCACCAGGGAGGCCCCCAAGTAAATTTAAATGACATTGTTCCCTTAGATCTTTTCTTGTAAGCAGTTTCCCCAAATATGGCAGGCATGCAATTTGGGTTTTCCCCAGCAATTTGCAGATGAAATTATCTTGACACGCAAGTCATGTTTTCCAAATTCTTACTTTTACCAGTTACCCATCAAATACCAATTAAATGAAGTTGTCTCAAAGGCCCCACACTCGGTAAGTGTCTCTCCTTCTCCAACCAGCCCTCGTTGCTGGTCTCCACCTCACGGCCCCCTCTCTCCGAACGGAACCGTCATTCACCTGGTGTTTTAGACCCTAGGCCCATTATCCCAGATTCCTCTCAACTCCAGGAGCCCCATTGCTGCTATTCAAACCTGAAGGCTTCCCTCTCCACTTTCGTCCAAGGCATCACGGCCTCTGACGTGGACCACTGAAAAAGCCTCCAATTACTCACCTGCCAACGCAAGTCCAAGACTACTCACGCATCACACCAGGGCAACAACCTGCTCAGCAACACAAATGATCTCACTTCTCCCTACCTCTCCTCAGACCCTCATCTCTACACACCCCTTTCCTCACCAAGCTCCATAAACACCCCGACTCCGGGACATCAAGTCATTCCTACTCCAAAGCCTTCACATCTATTTTCTCCACCAGAAGTGCTGCCTTTTATCTTCCCCTGGTTCTCTCACTTCAATGTTACCTTCTGCAACATTCCCCCAGAAACAGCCCCCACAACTCCTGACCCTTCTTTACTATTCACAGCAGTTACCATTATCTGAAATGATACACTAACTAGGTTTAAAACTCCATGAGCATAGATTTACTCACAGTGGTATTCCCTGTACTTAAAATAGTCCTTGGCATGTGGCAAGAACATCATCATTTTTGAACAAATTAATCTCTACATCCTTAAACTGGAGACAAATTAGGCTGCATGAGGGCTCTCAAGCTTGCTTATTAGTATTCTCAGGCCAGTCTGGTTTCCATGAATTCTATCCAGATGCCCTAGCAGGAATTTATAGGCTAGGTATCAATATTATATATAATTAAGAAATTTCACTTGCTGACTCAAACAGCTTATTTATGCTCACATTATTTTGCCACTCTTAAAAAAAAAAAAACCTGTTCCTATTAAATATTATTTTGACATGCCTCAAAGTTCACAGGCATTTAGTTCAAGTCCAGATATATCCATACTTGTTAAGAACTGTAGCTTTCAAACAAATTCTAGAAATCTCAGTTGGTCAAAGTATAGGCATTGATGCAGATGTATCAATAGGTCATATATGGTCAGAAAACTGACTCAGGATATAACCATTTGTATTGAGTTGTATCACATCTACTCATGCTCCAGAACACTTTTAATCAGACACTCTGGATCCCATGGTTTTATCGTTGCAGTCAACACTTTTTGTTTTTTTTTAGTTTATTTTACATTCTTTACATTATTGTGTATCCCCTGTAGGTTTCCCACCACCAATTCACCCGTGAACCATCACTGTAGTCCCTTGTGCTTTTTTCACCCCTATTTTGGTCTCTCTTCCTCCCCCTCCCCTGTAGAATGTCTCTTGTGGTTGCCTGTTAGCTTTTGCTTTTATGTTTTGTGTGCTATTTTTTCCTTCTGATTTCTCGTTTGGCTCTCTTACGTTCCTCCTGTAAGTGAAACCATTCGATATTTTTCTTTTTCCTTCTGGCTTATTTCACTGAGCATGATCCCTTCTAGCTCCATTCATGTTGCTGAGAATTGTGTTAGTTTATAATTTTTGATTGCTGAATAGTACTCCATTGTATACATTTACCACATCTTCTTGATCCCATCATCAATTTGGGGGCATTTGGGTTGTTTCCATGTTTTAGATATAGGTAATGGTACTGCAATAAGCATAGGTGTGCCAACACTTCTGATGGTTCTTGAGTCCCAACCAACAAATTCTTACTCAGAGTTGAAACAAGTCTCCACATATGCAGAGTCCAGCCGTTTGAGAGCAGGCAAAACAAGCACTACAGGTTGGGAGGAAGAAGTGAGAACTTGCCAGACATTTAAGAAGGCAATGCCTGGATCGTTACCATTATCATCAGCTTGAGTAACTATTCACACATTTGTTATTTTGAGAAGGACAAAATGAGGGGTGCAGTTGAAACATGTCTACCCCATAAACCTGAAAAGGCAGAATTTAAGATTCCAAGGAAGTTTTTTCATCCGAGTTTCCTGCTCCACATTGCTCTGCCCTCGCTGCACTGCTAGTCGGCTGTGGGTGCAAGAGTTACTGTCTAATGAGGCCACCCTGAGTTACTAACCCCCACTCCAGCCAACTCACAAAAGCATGACCTTCGTAGCATGTAAACTTAAAAGTTTTATTTTGCAAAGTCACATCTTAAACAACTTTTTATTTTTTATTCTAATTAATATCGCTATTAATTAGAATATTAGTTGAAAATATTTTCACTTATGAGAATTAAAACCAAACTTTGTGAGGTTAAAGCAATGAATGATTTTTGACGCGACAGTCAAGCTTGGATACCTGAGGAATATTTTTTCTTGTATAAAGAACCACAACATTTAAAAATTATCACAAAAACTCAGACACTGAAATTTAATACAAGTATATATGCATTTGGTATATTTTTCTTCATTTTTTAAACCTGAAAAAGCATATGATGTTAAAATAGTTTTGAAACAAATGAACTATAAATGTAACTTTAAAAAAATCACTTTGTATGGTGAGGGAAAAAACATGCTGAAAAAATTCAGCATATTTCATTTTTCTAGAAATTCTTAGACTGGAAAAGTCTAAGTTTTTGGACTTAGTCTTTGCCAACTGATCTCAACACTAATATTAGCTCTCCCCACCAAAACCAAAACCCAGTTTTTCTCAAGTGACACTGCTTTAAAAATACTGCCTTGTTAAGGATACTTTTCAAATTTCACTACTATTTATTGCTAACAGTAGAGGGGATGCTTCTTGTTGGATATCCATTGTGTCTTTGAAAGTTTAGTATCAAATGTAGAGCACACAGGCAGGAGCCCTATTCGTGCTCTCTTTAAAAAAGCTCCTAAATACCATTTCTTAACATACTGTATTTTATCATTCTGAGCAGCACACTTTTTAATGGCTCTCAAACCCGGCAGCGCCTTCTAACTGATGTCAGCTTACAGGTTAACAGCTCAGCCTTTGGCTCCTTCTTTCCTGCTCCAGGGAGAGCCAAGTTCTGTCTTCAGTTTTCCCAGCCCGACTCCTCAGCCTGGTCTGCACAGTCCCCTAGCTTGTGCTCTCTCTCAGTTGAGCATAAGCTGATAACCCTGGTGTGCAGCCAGAGGGATTTTAAACCTAGCAAGTCTGCTGCTGGGCAGGGGACAGCCCTGTGTCATACTCTAGGTCTGACAAGGGTGAGACATGCCGTGGGTGGACAACAGTTAACGGACTGGGAGAAAGGCGCTGCGTCGGGGTTGGCAGTGCTGAACGCTCGATAAGGAGTCTTAGAAAGAGGCAGCATCTCGTATTTGATGAAATGCAGTAATTAAAAGTATAGTCCAAATCTACAGTTGGCTCTTTGGGGTTAAAGACTACCTGTGTGGGGATTCTGCTCACAGCGCTTTCAGCCTGTGCAGGCCCCTCATGATCCATAAGCACAAACCAGACCAGATGTCCACTGCGCCCTGTCCCTGCAACGAGAACACAGTTCTGGAAAGCAAAACTGAATAGAACCAGGTGCTCAGACTTTTATTTTAATTCTTACAAAACACTATAGAAATGAACCCAAACTAAACAGTATGTACATGTGTATATGTACAAAATTTTACTTCTGAAAAAGAATCTATAAAAGTAGATGGTTAAAAAAAAAAACAAACAAACTTAAAAAGATTTAAAACCAGTACTATGAAACTGGTTCTCAAAGTAAAGTAACTTTAAATTGCTGGTTGTAGTTGGTTTCATAGGCTTATTTACATACTGTATACTGGGGTAGGATATATAAAGGAGTTTTTTTTATTTTAGAATATCTTCAGTTTCATTTTATTTCACGAAATAGTCCTGAATTTTTTCCCTTTACAAGTCTTTCAACAGGAGGACATGGCATATTGTCAGAAATCAGCTCCGGTTGTCTTCTTCCTCTTGAGTCACAGGCCGGAAAGGCAATGTGGTTTGTCCCCTTTCAGGATCAGACATTCGAAGAATTCTAATCAGTTTACTTGATGGAAGTGAGCTAGAGGAAGCAAAATTAATTACTCAAATTTCCAAGAAAAATTGTTTCATTTTTAAATTTAAAAAAAATGCTAATGCTTCCTCAAGAAAACATGTAATGGCTGTCATCTGCCACAGGGATCTAGGGGTCTCTGGAGTTGGAGGAGAAATAGCATGCGCAGTAAGAAAATAATTTGTTTTCATTCTTACAGGTTAACTTCTTGTTAATTGCTATGGGTTTTCAGTTTGGAGGACAAAGAAAATGAAGGAGATTTATGTATCAACTATTTCTCACTCTGGTTGTTTTAGTCAGTGAGAAAGACATTCCCTCAATATTCCTAATCGCAAATTTAAATCTCCACAGGACCAAGCAAGCACCTCGAAGGTGCCGACTCCTCATCAGCAGCCAGTGAGAGCTGGCCCAGCAGACCCCTTTGTTCAGAAAGGCTGGTACCTGCACGCCCCCATTAAAAAAAACCACGACAAGGGAAATCATGACTTGCTTCTTGTGATCTAAACTGAACTACTAAAATTACTTTATATTAATTGGCTATGAAATCAGGAAGGAAAAGATTCAAAACAGAAACAGCAGCAAGTTAATAATCACATTCAAAGTAACTTGCTTGTGTTCTAAAAGGGAGAGAACAAAATTTTCAGTAACAACAAATGAAGTTATCTAAAATCTCTTGAGCTGGCAGAGGAGCTAATTTCTATGCCTTTACATTAGAAAAATTAAGATTATGAAATATGTCTTCCCCCCATTTATATACTTAGTATTTATAGTCACAGAAAGTTTTTAAAAGTTACCTCATGCTCTGAGGGGTGAGCAAGATAAATTGTCTAAAGCGCTGGGAGTCTGCCATCTTGAGTATCATGTCCATTGCTATTCTCCGGTTAACCATGTCCTAAGGAACAGAGGCAGAGGTTAGGATCACTGCTGTGTCAACCATGTTCCTATAAAAGCCACATCTTCTGGTTGGCACACACGATTAGATTTTTATGCAGGCTGACCTTTACCTATGGTGTCAAATTTTCAGAAAATATTAGGGGGAAATAGCTGAATATATATTAATTTCCAGGTCATTTCTATAGTCAAGCATTTGTTTGTACAGTGCCCGGGCCCTTCCTCAAGTACACTTAGCAGTTAAAACAATCAAACTATTTAAAAGACGTAAGTGTTACAGAATGACCTAATTTGTATAGTAAGTTAACCACCAAGGAGAACATATCAGAAGTGACCAGTTTCAAACTTATTAAATCGCTCAAGATTTTCTCTCAATGATTAAGGTGTTCACAAAAACTCTGCCTCCATCACCAATTTATACTATTTATACAATCTGAATTTGAATTTATGGACCAATTTCTTGATTCAGTCTTTAAAATAAACTCAACAGCATATTAGTATACAAGAAAAGAATGCTTAGTTCTAAAATGAAACAACTATGTACTTACGTAAAATGAACTGAACAGTGTACTTCTCTTTTCTGAGTTAAATAACAGAAAAAGGAAACATTAAAATACCCCCCCCCAAAAAAAACTCCCCAAAATTGAGAACAGACAAATGATACAGACAATGCATACATTTTCAAAGGCCTCTTAGAAGCTACATGTGGCAAGAAGGCCTGGTGGTTTAGGACACAAGTGCTGGAGGCAGACAGGGGCCCCACAGCCTGCCTCTAGTACTCAACGGCTCATACATAAATTCTTCCATCAGGCATATCTGAAAAGTAAGCTAATGTGCCAGTAAAGAAAAAAAAAAAAATCAGATAAATCAAAGTTTTCAAGATTAGGTGAGTGGGTTGGTAATGATAGCTTGCCATTAATCAAAGCAGGGGATTCTGGGAAAACAAGGAAGAGACTTTGAGGCACAGTGAGTCTGTGATGTGGGTCATCTACTGGGTGACGTACAATAGGTAGTTGAGTATATGTGTCTAGAGGGCAAGAGGTGTCACGTCGAGATACTTAAGGTTTGTTGGTATCCAAGTGTAGGTAGCAGTTGTAAGGATTGTGATGGGTGTTGAGGGGGTGAGGGTGGGTAGGTAACCAGGGAAATTAACAAGAAAAAAATTAACAAAGAAGACCCCAAGCGTTTAATAACAAGGGAATTAACACTTTGTGGTCCGCTCACGTATTAATACATGTTCATCTAGTCTCCGGTTTTTCACGCCACAGTGGATTATTTGGAACTTATTAGGAGCTATTTCTTTGATCGTACTCTCTAGAAGCTTTACACATTGTTTTGGTGAAAGTGTAAGGTGTTTTATGAGAGATATTACAGTTTTTTTAATATCCAGTTGTTCAGGAGTTCTGTGTGTTTTATTGAACGCTTCTACCATTCATGCGGTGGCACAGAAAATGGCCGGCCCACAAAGTGTTAAGGGAGACAACTTGTCAGACTGAGCGCAAAGAGCAGAACAGAGCAGAACCAGGAAGTGGAGTACGGATACTGGCAAGCAGACACATTTTCAAACACGGTTTGTGGTGTCAAATACTTGGAGATTTAAAGTAAGGTTAAAAATTCATTTATGATCTTTGCTAAAACAGTTTTGCTGGAGTAGTGCAATGTTAACCCAGGGTACAGTGGACTTAAAGAATGAGACGTAAAGAAGAGAATGACTTATACCTCATTTGCAAGGATTTACGAACTGCAAGACCTCACTGAATTTTACTGTAACCCTGCGAGGCGGGAAGGACGAATGACTTTATTTACAGCTGAAGAAAACGAGGCCCAGAAGGGGTAAGCACAGTGCCCAAGGTCAACAGGCACCTGGCAGCAGAGGCAGGTCTCAGTCTTGGTTTTACTGTAACTTTAAATGTTCTTGCTCCCTGGTGTTATATATACTGCTCTTTTGAAAAGTGTGGTTGTGAAGGAAGGGAGAGAATGAACAGCAAGTAGTTAGCCAACGCAAGGCTGGTGACCTGGTGACAATTTTGTGTTAAAACAGAAGAGGAGGCAACCCAGGCAGGAGGCCAGAGCATCTCTGATGGGAGAGCAGAGGTGAAATCCAGGGCAGCTCTGTCAGGAGTGCGGCAGTGAGGGGGAGACGAGACTTCAGTTCTCTCCCGCACTTACCACAAACTAAGTGAAGTGCTAGGGCAGGATCTTCTCAATTACAGGCAAAACTAAAGAAAAACTCACAGCCTTTCAAAACACTCTTTCAACAACAAAATGAGATCATTTAAAATGTAACACTACCATGTAGACATCAAACTCATCGAGGCATCTGAAGGGAGACTCAGCAATCGACCAGAGAGAGAGAATGAAGCAGACTGTGGAGAAGGAGCGCTCGCCGCCCGAGAGGGCCCTCATGTCATTGAAGGCAGCTTTGTTTCCCTCTCCAGGCTGGACCTTGAACAAGTTAACAAAAAACAAAGCACAGCAAAGTCTGAGTCAATTCTTAACACAAAGGTTACAAGAATGAGTTTATAATTTCAAAAATGAAATAAAATCACCTACTCATGTGGAAACGCCACCTGTCATTTAAAATATTTTACAGTGTAAGAGTGAGCTATGTGATGATGGTTTTGTGTTTGTGAGAATCAAGATGAAAACACCGTAACTGGATTTAACACACCAAAATTCCAAAGACTTAATATTAAAAGCGCTAATGCTAGGCAAATGTTATGACCAAAATAATTTAAACTAGTCTTTCTAGAACTGCTAAGATCACCCCGCCCCAGCTTTATCGAGGTAATGTAAGACCAATGGAACAGAACCGAGAGCATGGAAATAAATTCACACATCTACTTTCAACTAATAATTTGACAAAGAAGCCATGAATAGACAATGGGGAAAGGACAATCTCTTAAATGGCACTGGGAAACCTAGACAGCCACACGCAAAAGAGTGAACTGTGCTCTTAACTTTCACCACTCACAAAACCCAACTGAACTACAGCCCTGGATAGAAGACCTAAACCCGTGGAACTCCTAACGGGAAACATGGGAAAACTTAGTCACTTCATAGAGCTTGGATCTTTGGACCACCTTCAACCACTGTCCCCATTTTCCCATCCCTGAGAGATTTCAGCTTTTTAAGATGCCACACGCAAGTGAGATTACACAGTATTTGTCTTCCCGACTTATTTCATTCATGATGTTCTCGAGGTTCTGCCATGTTGTTGAAAATGACAAGATTCCCTTCTTTTTTTATGCTAAATAATATTCCATTGGTGGTATCTATCACAGTATCATTATCCAGCAATCCGTCAATGGATACTTAAGTTGTTTCCCTATCACCTGCACCAACATCATCTCTCTCTTTTTGGCAACAGACTTCTAACAGGTGGTATCTCTCACCATGATTCTGATTTGCATTTCCCTGATATTAGTGTTATATGTGAATGCCTTTTCACATACCATTATTATGTGTTCTTTATAAAAACATTCTATCCAGGCCCTTCACCAATTTTAAAAGTTGGATAATTTTTCTGCTGTTAATTTGAATGAATTTCTCATACAGTTTAGCTATTAACTCATTAGATACATGGTCTGCAAGTATTTTCTTCTGTTCTATAGGTTGCCTTTCATTTTGTTGAGTTTCTTCTGCTGTGTAGAAGTTTGATGTAGTTCCACTTGTTTATTTTTGCTTTAGTTGCTTATACTTTTGGTGTCTAATATGAAAAATCATCTCCAAGACCAATGTCAAAGAGCTTCTTCTCGAAGTTTCTTCTAGGAGTTTTATGGTTTTCAAGTCTTCTAAGTCTGTAACCCACTTCAAGTTGATTACCATGAGTGGTATAAGACAGGGGTGTAGTTTTAACCTGTTGCACATCTTATCTAGTTTTCCTAATGCCATTTACTGAAGAGACTGTCCTTTCCCCATTGTTTATCTTGGCTCCTTTGTCAAGCATTAGTTGATCAGATATGGATAAGCTTATTTCTGGATTGTCATTTCTGTTCCATCAGTCTACGTGTCTATTGCTAGCACTGCACTGTTTTGATTACTATAACTTTGTAACATAGTTTGAAACAAGGACATGTGATTCCTCTAGCTTTGTTCTTTTTCAACATTGCTCTGGCTAGTTAGGGATTTTAGAGGTTTCAGAATTTTAGGGCTTTTTTCCTATTTCTGTGAATAGTGCTACTAGAATCTAGAGAGGGATTGTCCTGAATAGTTAGATGGCTTTAACAGTGTTAATTCTTCTGACCTATGAAACAGGGTTATCTCACCACTTATTTGTGTCTTCAATTTCTTTCACCAAAATGTCTTACAGTTTACAGTGTACAGATCTTTCATCTCTTTGACTAAATTTATTCTTCACTATTTTATTGTTTTTGTGCTACTGCAAATACAACTGGTTCATTTATTTCTTTTATCAAACACTCGTCAGTGCCAAGATAATCTTTTGTTACCAGAACTGGAGTGACATCTAGTGGTTAAGGGGAATTAAGAGTATTTCTGAATGTCAAAGGACACAAGATCAAATTAAAGATGCTTACACTGGCCCGAAAATAACAGTAGTAATGAATTTAAAATTCATAAAAATCTCTTAAAAAAAAAAAAGAAAACCTCTTTACTAAAAAAAGCAATTAAGGAAACAAACTCATGGGTTTCTGAAAAAATGGTATGAAATAACATTAGAAGGGATTCTTTTTAACTTTGACAGAATTCCAGATACAGATAAATGTATGTAAGATGAAAAAACACCAGAAACCAGCTTTATAAAAAATTCTGAATTTAAATATAAACTGAAATTTTATATTTACCCTCTGCAAGTATGAATCCTCTATGAAAATCCAAATGAAAAAGCAACATGAACACAGACATTACAAAGCCAAATCAAACCAACCAAAAAACCACACACAAAAGAACTAAGGAATAGCATGCAGTTTTTGCTCCAAAACTGCATTTTGTATAAATCTAATGAATGAAGTCCTAGATAAATCGTAGGGTTTGATGTATGTCTATTACTAACTTATCAAGGGTCTTCAGTCTCAGTTTCCTTATTTGTAAAAGGCAGACTAGAAAATTAAAAGATTCTTAAAGCAGGGGCCTCCCTGGTGGCGCAGCGGTTAAGCGCTGCGCTTTGGAGCTGTCGGCAGCAGCGATGCGAGTTCGACACCCAGCCGGGGAGATTCCCACACGGCGCAGCAGACCTCTCCTGCCTTGCCCGCTGCTCCCCTCAGCAGTGTGTTTCCATCCATCTGCCTGTTCTGCTCTCCACTCTGTCTCTGGTGAACCCTCTCGCCGCCCCATGCCTCTGGCCTGTACCCCAGCTTGTGTGCATAAATAAATAAATCTTTAAAAAAAAAAAAAAGATTCTTGAAGCAATGACATTCTCTTGAATAACAGGGATGGTGATGTCGGGATATGTGAATTCATTTGTCTTACAATGTCAGCTCTGGGCATACACAATTGAAACATCCCAATGCTTTCTTTTTGTCTCATTTTTTTTTTTTTTTAAAGATTTATTTATACAAGCTAGGGTACAGGCCAGAGGCGCGGGGCGGCGAGAGGGTTCACCAGAGACAGAGTGGGGAGCAGAACAGGCAGATCAGAAACACACTGCTGAGGGGAGCAGCGGGCGAGGCAGGAGAGGTCTGCCACACCATGTGGGATTCTCCCCGGCCGGGCGTCGAACTCGCGTCGCCGCTGCCGACAGCTCCACAGCGCAACGCTCAACCGCTGCACCACCAGGGAGGCCCTTTTTGTCCCATTTTTATTAGAGTAGAACCTACATACAGTAAAGAACACAAAATATCAGTGTTCAGCTCAATGATTTCTAAGTACACACACACACACACACACACACACACACACACACACCTAGGTTAACTATTACTCAGATCACGACCTAGAACATTCCAAGTATCTCAGCAGATTCCCTCTCAGTCACTATGACCCTCAAAAGGTAACTACTATTCTGACTTTAATAATCACAGATGATTTTTTACCAGTTTTGAAGGGTTTTAAGAGTGGATGATTTCCATAGACATTGCCAGACAGGTTCCCAAATTAGTTCTACTAAATTATACTCCCACAAGGTATGAGAGTTCTAAGTCCACACCCTCGCCAACCCAAGATATTATCAGTCTTGTTCATTTAGTCACAGTAATAGCAGTCTGACAGTAAGTCATTGTGGTATAAGTACCTACACTGAGCACTTATTAATGTGCTTTTCTGCCACTTAAATGCTTTAACCTACTGTTTTGATTGACATCTTCTGACCATTTTAAATGAGCTGCCATTCTTTTTTTTAATTCTTGAAAAATTTTAGGTGAGTATTATGTTGTATATATGTACTGCCAATTATTACTTATTCTAAGTATTAAAATGGAAGCATAAAACTTATGGCACGTGAGAGCAGCAAGCAATTACTGAAAACTGTGCTCTAATAATTCCGAGTGGGTAGCTGACCTTGGTGGCCTGACTCCCACTTTTTATGTTACATGCAATACTCCTTAATGGCTGTGACTGAAAGAATCTACAAACATAAAAGTCTACAAAGTTGAATGCAGTAGAGCTTTGTTACTGAACAGGTGTGTGACTTTAGGGACACCTTCAGAAATAAGTTGTGCAAAGACAGTTACATGGGTAGAGCATTCTTTGAGAAATCTTGTCTAGGCTTTCTATACTGAGACCAGAGAATATGAACTTTTAATAATATTTCACATAATTTAAAATCCTACGTGATTTTTTAAAAAGGGACGAATAGAGAAGAGAAGATAAACACATCACTGAAAATAAAATCCTTAATATCATAAGAAAATAATGTGGTTATGCAGGGGTAGGGGGAAGGAATTACTACAGCAGTTTTAAGTTCTTCTGTTTTCCTAAGACAACAGGTTAAAGTTTATTGATGTATCATCAAAAGAAAAGCAGCAGCTAATTCTCCCAACAATTACCACACCAAGAGTTAAGATACTTACTGATATAGTCAGAGTTTCATTCTTGTGGTCAAAATTCATTTTTCCACAATAGGCACGCTGAGATAGTAAGTTGTCAAAATACAATTTGCATCGCAAAGTTAAACACCTTGAAATAAAGAAAATTTTGGGCACATTTAAAAGAATATAAAAAACTGTATTCTTTAGCATGATCTTTAAACCAGCTTGTAAGACAAGAGAAAAATATGCCCACATATTCACACTGGCTGCCCACTCGATTGCCACTATGCTTTTATATTTCACTTGTGTCTCAACATTTTTACCACTTACTTGCTCCTATAATAAACATACATCCTATAATAAACATAAAATAAAGATGCCTTCCCATATTTAACACACTACATCTCATTACCACAGTCAGTCCCTACCAATCATCCCAATAATCTATGTAAGGCATTACTTACCTTAATGCAGAAGACACAAATTTTGTCGTTGAGAGGATTACACTCTAGCATAGTGTTAGGCTAAATGGTGAACAGTGTATTCATCTGCTTGTTTTTTCTCAACTTTCTAATGGAAAAAGGGTCAGGGCACCCTCTTAATCATTTTGGGCCTGTAATACCTTACAAACTGCTGGTACAATGCAAACTCCACCATCTTTCTCTTGGATAAGCTGCATTCAAAGCCAGAATTCTGGCTGACAAGGCAAACTGGCAGTTCCTTCTCTAACGGCATCGCGTAAAGTTCTACTAATTTAATTTAATGTATAAGGGAACAAAGAAAACACAGAAATCTACAATATGCCGTAATCTTTTTTAATGCACTTACCTTCTAAATTGTTGATATGTCTTGTATCTATGGGTCATTATTTCTTCCAGTAGTTTAATAAATCTTTTCAAAGTCCTTACTTTGTTATCCAGATCAAGGTAGGTTTCTCTTGCCTCTTGGTACTGCCTATTTTATGGACAAAATATTCAGTAAATAAATGCCATTCAAAAAGATACAAATATAAGTAAAGCCTCAAATATACTTAACAGGGAAGAGCAAGGAAAGCTGAGGGAAAACTTGAGCAGCAGGCTTCTTACTTCTCCAGAGAAAATATACCACCAGATGAGCATGTGCTGCCTGACTAAGGACTGGTACAGGGCTGGCCCGAGACAACGTGCAAGCCCTTCCAAGTAGCTGAGGAGCGTGCCCAGGTGGGCCCCAGGGGTGGCAGAGCATAAAGAATGCCAGCAAATGTATGTATCTTCTAAAGGTGAAGGGATTACACAGGCAGGCAAGAAATGTTTCCCTGAGTGACAGATGCCAATGCAGGAATTCAGGAACACAAAATGAGCATTAGGGTCCCTCCACCTTCTCTCCAGTCTAAACAAGACATGCCCGAAGGGCAGAGAGGACACGGCTATGCGGAAGTGCCACTAGCGAGGGCAATACTTCCCTGCTGGAGCAGGGCACAGGAAGAGCCTGACAAAGTATGAAAGCAACCCTGTCTTTCCTCATCCTCCTTCAAATGTCCAGCCCAGAAACATCTAAGAAAACGAGTAGCCAAAGGCACGCACATAACATCCACATAGAAATATTTATGGGAAAAGGAGGTGGGAAAAAGCAGCAAAACTCCCCTACAGATAAAGAACACTTACTAGACTAATGTCACAAAGTTGGTAAAAACTGTACCTGAATGTCACAAATTAAAACAAAACATGAGACAAGTGGCTACCAAGAAGAGGCAGCACAAAGCAGAACTGAAAGAACAGATAAGTAACTCCGAGAATAGACAGGTAAACAACAGGAGGAGACAGCCAGACAAGAGGAGGAGGTGAAGTAAAAATCTACAGAACCCACAGCACAGGGGTCAGACAACAGACACACACAAACGTGAAGACAGATGCGATGCTGACTAGGTGCAAACAGACGCCACAGCAAACATTTACAGACAGGTCAGCAATGAAAAGGGCAAACAAAATGGAGGAAAACAGATAAAATGGGCAAAATAACTAGAGAAGACAAAGGATAATGTTCTATAACTGAAGACCTCAAAAGCAAAAACTAAACATCAGAAAATATTTAAAGATAAAAGTTTTAAGAAATAACACTGAACTCTACATACCCCAAAAGCACAAGGCCTATCAAGGGAGAATCACACACTCGGACACTGTAAGTTAAAGACTTAAGAGATGAGCACACCACATATCTCAGCAAAAAAAAAAAAAAAAAAAAAAAGATTTTGTATTAGGCTAGCCTTCAAATGCAAAAGCCAAAGGTAAACAGCCTAAGCATGCAAAATATATTATGCACAGAGCCATTCTTAAGGAAATGAGAGGATACACAATTTTTCAAATAGGTATATAGCCATTCGGAAAAAAGATAAAATCCACTCCTCATACCATACACAAGAATAAGCTCCAAATAAAAAATGAGATTTAACAAAAATGATCACATGGGTGTACCAGGGAAAAAAGTTAGTGAAAGCCTTCTTTAACCCAGGCATAGAGAAAGGCTTCTGAACTGTGACCTAACGTCCAGGTACTGTTAAAGACTGAAATACTGAGCTAAATAAAGGTGATTGTTTCATGGCCAAAACAAAACACAAAAACAGTATAAACAAATTCAAAAAAGAAATAACAACAAAATGCTTCACATGGCTAATATCCCCAAAACATGTATTTTTAAAAACTTAAAATGGCAGGGGTGGGGGAATGAGGCAGACCAATATCTTTCAGAAAAATGGTCAAAAACACATAATTCAGGGCCTCCCTGCTGGCGCAGCGGTTAAGCGCTGCGCTGTGGAGCTGTCGGCATCAGCGAAGCGAGTTCGACGCCCGGCCAGGGAGAATCCCACATGGCACGGCAGACCTCTCCTGCCTCGCCCGCTGCTCCCCTCAGCATCTGCCCGTTCTGCTTCCCATTCTATCTCTGGTGAACCCTCTCACCGCCTCACGCCTCTGGCCTGTAACCCAGCTTGTATGCATAAATTAAAAAAAAAGAATTAAAAAAAAGCCACATAATTCACACAATACAAAAATGGTTCTTAGACATATGAAAGGATATTCATTTTCATTCACAATGATGGAATGTAAATTAAAAGTACACTGAAAGACCATTTTCCAGCCCTCAGATGGGCAATAATTAAAAAGATTAACTCTACACACTATATTATGACACATTGGCAAGGTAGAAAAAAGTATTCTCTCTCATGGAATGTTCGTGGAAAAGCAAACATGATAGAAGCACTAAGAAGGGGAATCTAGCATTATAAAACAACAAAATCACTTATGCACTATGCTTCAGTCTATTATAGTCACTTGTGGAAATTCACTGTGAAGACAGACAGCCAACAATGCCAACATACATGCATATAAGGCAATTCACTGCAACATCACAAGTAACTAAAATACTGGAAACTATTCAAATGCAAAAACATAACAACTTGAAATGGCAGGGGTGGGGGATGAGGCAGCGAAGTTCAGTGTGTTGACCACTACTTCCCCTCCCCCAATCCACTGGAGTATAAGGAAGCCGCGGAAGGAATGAGGGAGACTTTGATTAACTGATAGGGAGTGATATTCAATACAGGAATGAAGAGAACAAGGAAACATACATAGACGTGCTTACTTTTGCAAACAAAAACAGCAAACAAAAGAAGATATTACAAAGCAGCTTATCACACTTAAAGAGTTTAATTTTACTTGCTTACTCCAGAGGCTAAAATAAGTAATCACCTAGACCACCACCAGTCTTGAAAATAAGCTGAATGGGTGCTCCCTGGTGGCGCAACGGACTAAGTCTCATCCCTATGAAGCCATATGCAGCCACTGCAGCAAGTGTTCAATCGCCAGGCAAGGAGCTTCCCACACGGCGCGGCAGACCTCTCCTGTCTTGCCAGCTGCTCCCCTCAGCAGTGTACTTCAGGAGATCTACCTGTTCTGCTCCCCACTCTGTCTCTGGTGAATCCTCTCACCAACACACACCTCTGGCCTACAGCCCAGTTCTTGTATGCATAAATAAATCTTTAAAAAAAAAAAGAAGCTGAATGAAGACTTGTGTATATAAACTGATTTTGCCTACTCATGGAATTCGCAAGGCTGATCACCCTTTGTTGTTTATTTTAACAGTCAAATTTGGGGTTCTCATTATTACTAGGGTGACATTTCTTCTAGAACTTTTCTACCAACAGAGCTAAAAACATGAGTTCACATTGATATCCCCACCTGCAACTGCAGTTCAATCACACAATTATTCTTCACCTTACTATTCCATGCTTCTGTCTTCCTTCCTTTATAGTAGGAACCTGGTTCTTAGCAACATTAGCATGTACTCAGTTCCCACAACAGTTTCAGAATGTTACACCCATATTACTAAAAAAAAAAAAAAAAAAAATTCCTACCGAGAATCATTCAAGATGCACTTACAATTTTTTTCATAATACTAAATTTATTGTGTTCTAAAATTCTCTGAATTAGGCTTTTTCCTTCCTCTAGTGTGGCAGTTATTGATTTGAAATAGAGATGTTTTCATTTGTTCTTTGAATTGATTTTTAGATTTCTCGCATCCTTTTTGACTTAATTTCATTTTAGAAGGACTATGTAAAATTTAGTGTTTCCAAAAGTCAAAACTATACATAAAAGTATAGTCAGAAAAGTAGCCTCCCTTACTAATCCCTTCCACTTCATTCCCCCATAGATTCCTTCTTGCAAATAACCAGCTTTTTTTATAATAGCAAAGATTATATAAAAATGCAATTATCCATCAATAAGAGGTGGTTAAATATAGTAAATTATCAAAAACCAGAAAAAGTCTATTTATGGATACAGAAAGACATGTATCTAATGAAGTTTCAGAAGATCAGGTAAATCAGAAGATCGCATGAGAAACAGAATTACTCTTGCTTTTGATTTTGTGGCCTTACTATACTGGAACTTCCATTTTTACTAGTAATAGAAAAATATCCAATTCATTAAAATCTCACTGACATGAAGTATATGCTTTATTCATCTTGATGTATGTAAGTAATTGCTATGATTTGCATTTCTTTAAGTGTGAAGCTGATTACATTCATGCCTATATGAATTTATAGGTAAAAAATAACATTTATGTAAAAATGTATTCCATAATGAATTTTGCAACTGAAGGAAAAGTTACTTTATTATTAACATACATGTAAAACTACTTTAGTTTTCTCTATCTGCTATAGCCACCTTTATCCAAATTTAAGATAAACATTTATTTTTTATGTCTTGATAATCTATATGGAAATAAAAGTCACAGACAACTTACCTCATTATTTCCTCTCGATCTCCATGGCTAGCATGCTCTGCCTGTATCTTCTGTCTCAATCTATTAATTTCTTTATCTAGAATTGATGCAGATTTTTTTACTTCTATTCGCTCTGGGCAGATTTGTCTTGCTTGTGACATTTTCTCCTAAGATAACATATGTTTGATATCTTTAAAACTCTTCTTGATATAAAAATTCATTATACTACTTTTGCCAAAATGTGCAAAGTAAAATTTGAAATGTTTAAAAAATTACACCCAACACCAACATTATTTCTGTAAGCTTTTATATTGACAAGTGTCCAGAGGCATTATAAATCTTCAAGAGAAAAGTGCATTACTGTGTATGACTAATAATTTATAAGATCTCCAAAACTTCCTAGTCAAACAATTTCAAGGGATAGTTACATTTGGCATTCAGGGTGCTAAGGTCACACAGAGCTTTCTGTGTATTTCATGATGGTCTCTGAACACCAGATAGTATTAAAATAACACCCCCCCACCATGTTTGTAAATATTAGAAAACCGAGGGCACTTTTATACATAGTACTTACTTTATAGTCATAACATGCCGTATCTAAATCTTAAACAGGTAAGGCAATAGATTACAGAGCTTAAATCACTTTCTTATGATTTATGGAAGTTGAAATTCAGCTCTTCTAGCTAGACTATTATTGCTTAGTTTCTTCTGAAAATATGGTTTCTGCATAATAGCTGTCTACAAGGGGGTCTAGAAATAGGAGCTGAACTCCAGCCCAGCCGACACACCCGCTACTTAGGGGCAGGAAGGTGTTGCAGACATAAGCTGCGTCTGCCACCCACTTCAAGCTGGGCATTCAACGGGTTACTCTGGCTGAGAGGGACCCCCTCTTCCAGGCATGACGCAGGCCTGCCTGGAGTCCTCCTCACACCAGTCTATTTAAGTCTCCACACTTTGAGAGCCTTTACGCCTGTTCCTCTGTTGATTCACCGAAACAGCTGTTATTCTTTACAAATATATATTCATGAGACAACTTGTCTATGTTTGGAAACATGACATTAAGGAAAGTGCACTTTAATAATCATGACTAAGGTTGCAAATAAAACATGAAAGGAAAAATGATGCTCACCTCTAGTTCTTTTTCTTTCATATCCAGTTCTCGCTTCTTTTTATTTAAAGTGTCCAAATGTTCTTTTTGTTTTTCTTCATAATGCCGCTTCCCTCGCTTTTGGTTATCCACTTCAGAATCAGCAAGGTTTAATTCATCCTGTTTGAGTAAAACAAAATAAGCTGTAAATAAAAGTTTGTTTCTTTTTTTTAAATTTTATTCTTTTTTTTACACTGCTATTAATTTTTGGATAATTTTTCTCCCCTCAGCTATAGTCCAAACAATACTTTCAAATACTTACAGCCTAGGTATAAAATTAACTGACAATTTACTGAAGGAGGCAGGACTGTAGAGCCCGAAGAGCTGGCTGGTTAAGTGTTTATGTCCATATGTGTCTGAACAGAAGTGAGGCGCTTTACCCAAATTAAGAAGACATACTATTACACTCAAATTCTTAGATGAAGTCTCCAAATATTACAGTTTAGACTTCATTCTGGTGAATAAGGTAGTTCTGTGGGACGTCCTATTAGTCTAAATAGACTTAAAACAATGGCGATTTAGAATATTTACAGTATCACCTGATGGAGGAAATCTGGTTTAGAAAGGAGACTTGATTAAAAAAAGTGTGAGTTAGTATGGGGAAGGGAAGGATTTTAATGCTGCCTTAAGTCATTCTTGGAGGTATAACCTGATAATTTTGAGCATAAAATATAATTGTAAAGAAGCTATCTCAAGATTACTTTTTAAAAACAGCAGTAGTCTATAATATGATAAAGCATATTGTAATGTGTAGCGATCACTGGAAAAATACAAGCGTTGTAGCTAAAATACTACTACGGGGGATTAAAAAAGAATTAATATTGGCTCTGTGCAGGTCACATTCCCTTGTCCCACAAATTAAATTTGCAACTAAATATTAAGTTTGCAAGTGTAAATCAAAACAAACTGTTAATGACAAAAATACTCCCTGTGTCGAGATTTCTACAACTACAAGTTTATACCAAATATTCTATGCAAGTCGCTAATATCTCACAACGGTGCTTTTCAGGAATGACTTTGTTTTGTTTGCCAAATTCTCTTGGCTCTATTGTTATCGATGGCCAGTAGGAAGTGGTAAAGGATAAGCCTCTTGGTTAGTGGGCCATTGCAATGAAGGTTTAGTGAAGGACTCAACTCCTAGATTTCAGAATTTGCAGCCGAGGTAAAGAACTGAGGTCAAGAATTCTTACTGCTTTTGGCCCATATTTTCTGCTCTTGAATCTATTTATGGACTCCCAATTCCAGAAGTTGCCTCAGCCTAGAGGTCTCTAAAAGAGTAAACCACAGCATACTCCTGATCATTTTTAGTTTTTGGAAACTATTTAAGGTTCCAACCTTTCTTTTTCTATATTGTTTTAACGTATTTCATTTTAAGTTACCCTGTTCAATTCTTTACCCATTTATTATTTTTTTTATCTTTGTTGTAACTTCACCATTCTAATTCCTGAGTTCTAAATTCTATTTTATCTATTACTGACAATGTCAATATGTATTTATATATTTTATAAATGTATATATTTATAAATTTTACATAAATTTATATATTTTAACTTTTATTCCTTATGCTACTCTTTCTAAACCTAATTTTGTCTTCTATTTTTTTCTAAGATTTATTTATGCATACAAGCTAGGGGGTAGGCCAGAAGTTGGGGGGGGGGGTGGTGAGAGAACTCACCAGAGACAGAGTGGGGAGCAGAACAGGCAGACTGCCTGAAGTGCACTGCTGAGGGGAGCAGCAGCAAGGCAGGAGAGGTCTGCTGTGCCATGTGTGTCAGCTCCCTGGCTGGGGATCAAACTCGTGCTGCAGTGGCTGCAGACAGCTTCCTCGTGCTGCGACTCGACCCGCTACACCACCAGGAGGCCCTTCTGTCTTCTTGTTAACTTTGGACATTTTGCATTTTTTAATCCTTATGTCTTTTAATAACTATTTTTTCTTTCTCAGTATGTCTTTAATTTTTTTCCTCTCAAATTTAATATTTAAGTTTTATAATTTCCTTCATTAGTTATCAGTCTTTCACATTTTTTTAGGTCTTTTCTCAAACATAACATATTAAACCACCTTGGTTATAATGGCAGACAGGAATTCCAGCTATACTGGAATTTTGCAGCAATTACTGGGAAATTCACCATAAACAGTTGTTTTTATGCAGCTCCTCCTCTAACTTCTTTTAATATTCTCTTAACTATGAAAATTTTAGAAAATACAATTTAAAATGAAAACTAAGTCATATGCATGCAAATTCTATTAAACTGTTAAAGTCTCTAAATACATTTTAACTCAATAGGGTTAATTTTCATCTAAAAATTGGGGGTATATTAGAATGATATTAATATATTCCTCCCCTTTTAAAATACACTACTGATTCTCAGTGTCTTATAAATAAGAATTAAAGTTCTGAAAATAACCGAGTTATTCATAAAAATGAGAATAAGCTACTGGTAACTATGCTTTTAAACAAAGGTAGAGATTTACACAGATTAATTAGTAAGCAATTTTATTTCCCTAAATTTGTTTCAAAAACCATGTGTTAAAAAAAGCAACTGAATTCAGGAATTTATTTCAGTTAAGCCAATAAACAGGATTTGGATAGTATCTTATTTACAGTTAGCTTTTATAGCAACTAATCCTTGAGTTACTGGAGGAAAGTTGGAACAGAACAAGATAGCTCACAAACAGTATAGACAGATACAATGTCCTTACCCTGTTCTAAAAAAGAGGGGGGAAGTAACCCATTAAAAGGGATTAAAAGCTATAATCTAAGGAAACAGATATGGCAATTTACATTCCTAAAGACGTGACCAGAAGTGTTTAATTCTAATTGATCCAATGATAAAAATGATTCACATCTCATTTTTACAGGGGAGGTTTACATTTAGCTATATAAGCTTTGTTAGGGCGGTATCTAGAGAGTACATTATGGATATAAAATTAAAACAAAGCCCATATAGAACATAATATATAGAACATAACAACGATGATGTATAGAATACCTTCAGTGGATCTGCTTGCTCTGAGAGCTGATTAATTTTCAGCTTAATTGCATCATATTTGTTTTCTGCTTCTACTTTCAAACTTCTAAGATGTTCCATATTTTCTTTTTGTTGTTCCATATTTCTCTCAACCATTTTCATTTTAATTTTATTTTCCTGCGCTTCATCTTCCTAGTAACATTTTACAGAGCATATACAGTTTAAATTAAGATAAATTATCAAATAACAAAACAGTACAAACAATTCTGAGAAATAGAAACTATAGGCTATAAGCAAAACAAATCCAACACAAATATAAAGCAGACTTGGATATTTTCATACCCTTAATGGCAAATCAGTAAGTAGAGAAAAACAGGCAAAAATAAGGAGTGATACTGAGAAGGCTAGTTAAACGGTACTGTGCTTAAGGTTATAATCAAAAGAAATTTTAATTCTCTCACCTTTTCCTTCTAAATACACTGTGTATAAATACATATTTCGCGCTAAACATGTACGCAAGCTTTTTGTACAAAACACTGAGAAAACCAAAGTCACACAACAGGTAGTTTCTTTCCTGTTAGTGTATGAAGACGGCAGTCTTAAAAACTACCTACCATGAAAAGGGTAAAAAGTGAAAAGGCTGGGATTAGATCCCATTAATCTACATGACAGTTTTCTCCTTGAACGTGACATTTAGAGTCAAGAAAACAATCTCACCAAGGTTGCAATATCTACAGACTGGTGTTCTTCTATGTTCTCAAGTTCCCGAATTTCAGAAATACTTTTTCTTATTTTCATCTGAAAGAAAAATATCTGGAGTTTAGTAACAGTAAAGCAAATAAAAAGTTAAAAGAAAAAACCTGGAGAGTATTAATCCACAAAGTTCTCTGCTTTGTTAAAGAAGGCTTCTTTAGTTATTAAATGAGACACATTAGTATTAAATCAATCAAAGGCAGTTAAGCAAAAAGTATGCTAATTATCCCTCTTCCTGCCAATCCATGCCCATGCAAAACAGATGAAATCTTCCCTCTGCGCATTTTAAGTGATGGCAATGTCGAATCTAGAGAGAAAATATTTCTCTGAAACACCCATCTCAAGTTACAGTCCGGGGGCTCCTCAAAGTACAAATGCAATTACTCTCTCAGTGTCTCTGAGACTCCTTTGAGGGATCCAGGACATCAAAACTATTTTCATAACAACACTAAGACACTACTCACCATTTTCAAATGAGCGCATAGGAAGTTAAGACTCTTGATGGATTGTGTAATAGCACAAAAGACTGACTGTAGAAGCTTTTATGGCAAGAATTAAATTATATCACAGATATTTACAAAAATGTAAAAATGTCAATTTTCTCACTAAAGATTTTTGGTTTTTGAAAAATATTTTTCATGAAAATGTTATTCATGTGAACACATTATGAGTTTATTATTTTACAATATTCTGAAATTTGGGGTTTTTGTTTTTTACATTTGTTTTTTACATTTAAAAATGACAGGTTTATTAGCAAAAGGAGAAGAAAAAGAGAGGCACCTGCCAGGAGTGCTGCTTGCTTTAATTTTTACTGTAAATACTGACAGATGAAATCTATTAGATATTTACAAAAATGTCAACCCTCTCAGTAAATATTCTTGGTTTTCAAAATGACTTTCATAAAAATTGTATTAATAGTAACATAAGTTTATTATTTTAAAATAAATGAATATTCTTAATTAAAAATATTTTAACAGTGTAAATACTGATATAACCCACATAAATGAAAGTTAATAGATACTATTTATAAAATATAAAAATGTCAAGCTCATGCCTAAATCCTTCTGGCTTGAAAAATAGAGCAATTTTTCATAAAAATGTAACTAGCAAGAGTTTACTATTTTAATACTGAATTAAAATCCACATAAATGAAAGCTCTTTTATGGCTGTAGATGAGGAGCTTGAGTCAAAAAATTTGAGAATTCTAACTCAATGAATGGTAGAATCTTAAATTAACCTGGAAGTGATAAGCTGAGCAAAACAAAGTGACATTTATTTTTTTACCTTTAGCTCTTTATAATGTAGTTGGCACCTCTTAAGATAGTCTTCATTGTGTTTAATATCCTTTTCAAGGGCAGACAAATGTTGCTGAAGATTTACTATCTGGGCTTTCTTATTTTCAACCTCATTCTCCAATTCACTTGATAGAGAAGAGAGGATTAAAAAATAATTTAAATCTACTCAATATTCCAAATACTTTATAGATCTTTACAAAGAAAGGCTTATTTGTAATAGCGTATTTGCAAAACCCTATTCAGGCAAATCAGTTCTATATTCCTACCAGGTTACTAATTAACAACATGAAAATACAGAGCTCTCAAGTCATCTTCTAAACTGGAGTCAAATTTCATTTGTGCACAGTAACAAGCAGAGATAGAAACAGAATTATGACATGAAGGACTCAAACAAAAAGAAAAAACACCAGGAAATAAACCGAACATTACAATGTGAACAGGACACTGTGTCACATGTCTGCAGTACTGTGAGACATGAAGTTCACAGAACGTGAAGAGTGAGGGCGTCTGAAAGAAGGGGCCAAGGACCCATGTCCTCGCTTGTTCTCATCATCTGGACCACCTAGAGAGGATGCGAAGAACACAAAGTCATGGGGTGATGAGAACAGAGAGCCCAACATTCACTGCTAGTGAGTAAATGCTATGCATGTGGGAAGTGAGGGGAGGAGAGGAAAGCCAGGAAGAGAAGCAGAGGATAAAGGAAGCAGATGCTAAAGGGCCCAATGCAGCAGAGGCAACTGTCTGAGAAGTCACCTTCCATTTGCCAGCGGGGCGGGGTGAACGGGTTTTCCTTCTGGCGTGATAGGAACATCATGGAACTGGGTAATGGTGATGGCTCCAAAACCTCGCGAATAAACAAAATCTCTGAACTATACACTTTAAAATAGTGTGAATTTTTTATACCTCAATTTTAAAAACCATACATACATGACACAAGTATATGAAGTGTTCTGGAAATATATATAAACTGTTAAAATATTACTTTACTTTTAAAAGAAGGATAAGAGCAATGAATTTCGCTCTTCATTGTATATGATTCTGTACTGCTAGAATGCTCTCATCACATGTGCCTATACTTGCAATTATTTGAAAAGTGTTACCAGTGACTACAGCCAAATGGGATTAGGAGTTGCTTTTGTTTTCCAATTTATATTTTCTGTATTTAGAAAAAAAGCCCTGAAGAATTTTTTTAACTCCCAAATATCAGATAACTATCCTATCCATTCAAGTCAAAACAGATGTCACAAAAGTCATTTAAGTATCATGAGAAAGTTTTCAATCAGTAAATTTTATTAATGTGGGAAGCAATTTCTTAAAATCCAATATTCACCTGGCTTTTAAAACTATAGTTTTGTCCACTACTGATAAATACAAATACCTTTGGCTAAAAAAGGAAGTCAAATAGTCAACAGCAAACAAAAGTTCTGAACCCCAACCGTTAACAGGCGAGAATCAGGGATTGGGATTTGCTGCTGAGGTACTTACCCTCTTTCCCCAGAATGCCACACTTTTTTAAAGACTTGGAATACAAATGCCCACGAGGCATTTTTGTTGAAAGAAAAAGTGTGAAATGCAGATTGACACTTCAACCGTGATAACGTTTATACATTTGCACTTGTGTTCACTTGAGTATCATCTAATTCAGTCTTCCCACTTAACATTTCGTGTGCCGGCTATTTTTTATGCCACTGCATGAATGGTATAAGAATTCAATAAAACACACACAGCTCCTGAACTACTGGATATATTTTAATGAAATTTTAAATGCATAGAGATTAAAGCTTCTAGACTGAGTGCGATCAAAGAAATACCTCCTAATAGTTCCAAATAAATCCACCGTGGCGTGAAAAACCGGAGACTAGATGAACACGTGAATTCGTGAATACGTGAGCAGACTACAAAGTGTTAAGAATTAGGAAGGCCGGGCCTCCCCAGTGGCGCAGCGGTTGAGCGCTGCGCTGTGGAGCTGTCGGCAGCGGCGACGCGAGTTCGACGCCTGGCCGGGGAGAATCCCACATGGAGCGGCAGATCTCTCCTGCCTCGCCCGCTGCTCCCCTCAGCAGTGTGTTTCTGATCTGCCTGTTCTGCTCCCCACTCTGTCTCTGGTGAACCCTCTCGCCGCCCCACGCCTCTGGCCTGTACCCCAGCTTGTTTGTATAAATAAAATAAAATCTTAAAAAAAAAAATTAGGAAGGCCTAGATATCAAATGGTCTCACTTGTAACAGGAATATAGGGGAACCAAATACAAGAGCGACAATCAGCAAGAGACAGGGGAGGATTGGGGCTCAGAATGGGGGAAGAAGGGAGCACAGGGGACTGTGGTGACAGTACACGGGTGAATTGGTGGTGGGAAACCTACGGGGAATATACAGTAATGTAAAAGACATAAATAAAAATAACAAAAAATTGAGGATAAATAGGAGATCATGTTAGAGGGTTGTAGTGAAGAGCACATGAGATTATATTTGAAAAAAATTCATAAAAGGCTTAGTACAGAAGTAAACAAAGTTTA
The DNA here is from genome assembly GCA_004024925.1 of Scalopus aquaticus. NCBI lineage: Eukaryota > Metazoa > Chordata > Mammalia > Eulipotyphla > Talpidae > Scalopus > Scalopus aquaticus. The sequence continues at coordinate 25,391 of PVIJ01004552.1, read as the reverse complement.
GTATATTAATAAACATTCCATATTCATCCAAAAAAAAAAAAAGAATTAGGAAGGCCTGACTTCAATCTCATGGTGCAACGCAAAAAAGGGTGTCATTATACAGGTCACTTTTCCACAGGTGCACTCAAACATTTACAGGCTGTCACCCACCCTGTCAGAAAGATTCAGAGTCAACTTAAAGTGTGTCACAACACTGATTTGCTAGTCAGTCGATCCTTTTCTGTTATAAGTTTGATGAAACTTCCAATATCCCCCATATTTATTTCCCTTTATGCTCTGCCCATAATCACAAAAACAATCAATAGTATCTGAAAATGAGTTCTATTTCACCGAAACTTTTATTTCTCTTACATGTCATTTCGAACACTCACTTTTACTCAATTCTCTCATATACTTCTTTCACCGAAGTTCTAAGTTTTTATTCCTAAGAGCTTCTAAGTCACTAATTCAGTTTCAACCCTCAATTCATCAATTTAATTAGACTGGCTAGGAAATGGTTTTTTCTTTTGATATCAAATTTCTTTTGCATGTTTCTGAATCATTTTAGCGTACTTACCAGTTTTTTGCCTCAAGCTGTCTCCTCCAAATTATCTTCCTAGATTTGTATGCTATTGGGCTGTCAGAAAAGTCATGACGTATTTATTCTGGTTTTCTATGCAAAAACGTGTCATGACTTTCCAGCAGCCAAAATTGCTTACTAATCTTTCTAGAAAAGTGGAACTTCAAGTGCTAGTCAGAGACATCATACAAACGTGAGCCAGAATATAAACCAGCACACTGGTACCCTCGTTGAGCAAAATCAGAACTAAATAATGAACAAAGTGCTATCACTGATTTACATTTTAACTTAAGTTCCCTGTCTTTGTAGACAGGTAGTAAACAATGGCAAATGAGCCAGTCAAAGCTGACTGGCTTCTCAGTCCAGAATATGGTTGTCAAAGTGAGGACAGAAAGTAACAGCCACCCCAGAATTATTCACTCGGCTTACCCACAATTCTTCATGGAAACAACTATTAATAGAGTAACATGAAAGGAAATGACTTCCAAAGAAAAGTGGAAACAGCAGAGCAAGGTCACACTGGATACCAACCTTATTTCAGAATCCACATCTCTGCTGAGGAACTTAGGTCTCGTATTTTCAGAGGAATAGTAACGTCCTGTAAATACTTGATCACCGTCAGCAGTAAAAGCTTCTCTACAATTTCTGGGCGGCCTTTGGGACTGCATTACTGTACGAGCGACAGAGTTATTCTAGGAGAACAGATGGAAAAATACATTTTTTAAGTTATTCCAAAGCATTTCTGATGCCACAATTTCAAGGTATTATCTCTATGATTAAAGTATTTTTATTTAAACATTCATATGAAATGATTCCATGGAGTTAAATAAAAGTTTCAAAACAACTTTCAAGATTCAATCAAAAGTATTGTCTTTAAAGCACAGTAAATTTTCCTTTATGACAAACTGATATATTTTACTTTTAAATTGTAATATTATTGCCTTCCATTTAAAATTAAAAACTAAAGTACCTTTTAGCCCAGACCATAAGATCTTTTTCAAAACGACTTTTATATCCTACAGAGAAGTACAAAGAAATTTCCAGTAAAAGATTAGTAAACTCAGTCATGTAGGGAAAGTCTAGGAATATTTAAGCTGCAGAAGAAATAAAAGGGGGTTAGGCTTAACTGAGATCTAGTCAACCTCCTTGGGAAGACCTTCACCAGACAATTTCATAACTTCCTTTCAAGTATCTTTCTACAAACATGAAAGAGGGCCTCCCTGGTGGCACAGCGGTTAAGCGCCGCACTGTGGAGCTGTCAGCAGCGGCGATGCGAGTTCAATGCCCAGCCGGGTAGATTCCCACATGGCACGGCAGACCTCTCCTGCCTCCCCGCTGCTCCCCTCAGCAGTGTATTTCAGTCGATCTGCCTGTGCTGCTCCCCACTGTCTCTGGTGAACCCTCTCGCCGCCCCATGCCTCTGGCCCGTACCCTAGCTTGTATGCACAAATAAATAAATCTTAAAAAAAAAAAAAAGAGCCAACCCCACAGATAATTACAATTAAACTTGCAACACACACACACACACACACACACACACACACACATACTCACTCACTCACTCATTCTTGGATTGCTGACACCACCGAAACTTCCCCGTTTCTGTTAGTGAGAAAAAACACCGCACCATATTTGTCTTGATTACAGATTTCTGTTTTGAAATTTTTTGTCCTCAGCAAATTGCCAACAGGAGAAATATGATGTGACTGAATGTAACAAGTACACAGAAATACATGTAAGATAAAGAATAAACTGATTTAATGTATAGATGCAAAGGTTTAAGAAAAAGAATGAAAAATACCAAGTAGAGTACTTGTTTAAAAACTGAACAACACATACCTATAAGAGTAAATAAAAAGTGAATTTGGCAGCAAGTCAAGAAGAAAAAAATTTAAACCATCATGTACCAGAAGAATAATATAAATTTGTGAAATTATTTTATTAAGAGCAGAAAGTTTTAAAGAAAGCGTATAAAACGAACCAGCTCTGTATTAACCTCCAGATACTCCTACAAAGGAAAAGGACAATAATGAAACATACCAGGAACTCTATGAAATCGAAGGAGCAGGGATTTAGATAAACTTCCATCTTGAAAATTTAAAAATTGCAAAAAAACATCGAACAGCTGGTCTTACTTTGATTAGGAGCACCGTCTCTATGCCTCGCATGTCGATTAGGCAATTTGCAACAACTGCATTATCTATGTCTAAAGCTGTGAGAACCGTTGGAAACTCCGGGTGATAAGCAGCTCTAAAAGAGAAAAATTCGTAAGGATCAACTTCTCAAGTTTTAATTGCACATTTTTTTAATGAGCGAATAGGGTATAGGTAATATTAAGACAGTGGAAAATAGCTGAAAACACTTGAAAACTATCTGCAGTCAGTGTATTTCCTGGCAAGCATTTACATAATACCATGCGTGAGGTGCTATTCTATGCATATTATAAACATGTTGTCATGAGAATTAAATAAGCTAATACTTCAGAAGAATGAAAGGACCAAGTATGTCAATGTATCTAACGTGGCTGGTAGTCAAGTCAGCCAGCGGGACTGACCACAGAATCAAACCGAGCAAGGTCGTTGGTGCCTTCACAGGATCTATTTTGGCATGTGATGAAGTCATTAAAGCTTGACTGGGGCAAGAAAAAAGGGAAGAGAAAAATTCAAAACAGAGAACTCCTGGGCCTCCCGGTGGCGCAACGAGTTAAGCGCAGCACTATGAAGCTATCCAGAGCCACTGCGGCACGAGTTTGATTTCCGGCCAGGGAGCGTCCCACATGGCGCAGCAGACCTCTCCTGCTGCTCCCCTCAGCAGTGTACTTCAGTCGATCTGCCTGTTCCGCTCCCCACTCTGTCTCTGGTGAATCCTCTCACCACCCCACACCTCTGGCCTATACCCTAGCCTGTATGCATAAATAAATAAATCTTTAAAAAAAAAAAAAAAGAGAACTCTTGTGAAGTTTTTCCTATGAAAAGCAGCAGAGAAATGGGGTTATCACTTTACTATAGTGCTCATCAGGAAGTAAAAACGAAAATAAGTAGAGGGTGCTCTAGAAACATCAGCAGAGTCGATGAAAGCAGGAGTGAGGAGAGCAGGGGTTAAGAGGGAGAGGATGTGGTGCAAGATGCCAGTGGGCACAGGCCCCAGCCCTCAGTCTGCTGGAAGCACCGAAGCCTGGGAAGGCGCACAGGCACGTGCCGGCGCCAGAGGAGACTCAGGACCGCGCTCTCAATGTGACGAGGTCTGCGTCACTTCCCTCACCAGTGTAATCACTATGCCACACCACATCTCGCTCCCTGTACGGCACCCTCGCCACAAAGCTCCTGCAAGGACTGCAAGGGCAGAGAGCGTCTCTCATCTAGTTATGCATCCACTATGCCTAGAAATTAGAGAATCTTGATGAAGTTTTACAAATCGGCAGCGCAGATAAGGTACACACCAAACTGTTTCAATTCTTCTGACCTTGGGCATGATTGAGCAAAACCAGAAACAGTATTTAATGACTGTTGCCATACCTGTGTCTTACATCATACATCTCATTCCGAAACTCAGAAACTATGATCTGTGGCCTTGAGGTCCCTGGTGAGTAAAACCTTTTCATCAGTTCCTGAAGGACCCACTCATCAGCATGACTGTGGCACCAATAGGCTTGCAGAAGTCCTTTTAAGCAAGATTCAATGGCCAGTGCAAGCTCAGGGTCCCGAAGATGAATGCAAGCTCCTGAATGAGAAAATTTTAAATAAAAAGGCCCATAAATTCTTACTTATCTTGAAATATTAATGTAACAATCGCCTTATAAGAGCTCACTAGTGACTTCAAAATATTTTCACATAAAATACCTTAAATGATATTACAGATCTTCTTTAACTGAATGTGAAATCCCAACAAAGTCACTGGATACGCTGAGGAAATTCACCAAATCCTATGAAAAACTCTCACTGCAAGGTAAGTTAACAGTGGTCTCTCTATGTAAGTTTCTATCACTCTAGCCTCTGGTGTTTGGAAAATCAAGCCAAAGGGTTTAGAGATTCATTATCTTCTGCAGGACCAATTAATACTGAGATTTTAGATTTAAAGGGGAAAAACTGCCTCATTCATTGAAGCGGTATAGAGGTATGGATCAGTAAAACTAAGAGACATTACTAACACTCAATACAGTACTACTGTATTGATAACCAAATAAAAAATAGTGTTATTTTCAGCAAACAATGTTCAGAACTAGAGATAGTGCCTCAGAAGAATTCAACTGGGAGGGGGAGAAGAAGGAAAGGAAGAATTCAATTAATCTTTTTAAATTGTCATATAAATAACCCCAGATTTTACAGTGTTAAGAGAACTTAGAAATACCCTCGCCCAACTGAAAGAGAAACTGAGAATGTCATTTATAAAGGTAACACAAAACTCAGGTGGTGACTGTTATTTTGATTATATCTTGAGGTGATCAGATTTTCCTATTAATCAATTTATTCAAATTAGTTCATTCATTTACTCATCTATTCAGGAAGAAAAACAGAATCAGATTATTCAACTTTTTAATTACTTTTTCTTTTCCTAAACTCACTTTCTTCTGATTACTTTATACTTTAAAAAAAGGAATATTATAAAATTAAAGTGTTTTAATAATTACTTGTTAAGTTATGTACAAATTAAAGTCCACATGTAACGACACACCTTGTTGGTAATAGTTTTAAAACCAGAGTCAATAGGCCCCTTCCAGAAAATAAGAACTCATTTCCAACATTTATTATGCAATGATTAAATGGTGATAAATACCTAAAGGGCCTACGGGTTTATGGGTAAAACGCCCACGTCTGTAAGCATTATCTATTGCCTCAAGAAGAGCTGGAACATTAGGGCCAAATCTTTTAAGTCGATCACTTTTACTGTCTTTCAGCTCCTTCAGCTGCCTCTGATGGTCGTTCAGTGTGTGCCTCACGTCTAATTCCTCTCTCCTGAAAAATGAAAGTGGAAAACAGGACATGACAGCTATACAAATATTCAGCCTTTCTCCCAATACCTGCATACCAACAAGTGACCAGCTAATCTGAAAACCAAAAGCAGATTTCTTTACTTAAAATCACTGTGTTACTAGAGGAAACCAGAAGTCCCTCACAACTCAGCATGGAAAAAGTGATGCAACAGTGAGGAGGGGCAAAATCCAGTAGGGAAAGTCTTCAGTGATTTTTAAAGATCCCTCACTCTGCAGAAGAAAGGAGAAAGTCTCGTTTTCTCTCTGAATGTAAAGAGCAAATGATTTCAAATAATTGAAAGGATTCTCAAAATGTTGAAACTCACCTAATTCTGGTATACTCTTCCTTGTCCTTTTCTATGGCTTGCTGAAACTGTTCGCTCTCTTGATTGACGGAGCTTTCTTGATCCTGTAAGGCCTTTACTCTCTCTTTTAACCAAGATATTTTTTTTTGCCGTTCCAATCGTTCCGGTTCCAAAGATTGATCAGCACTAACAGCAAATAATAACGGAAAAAGTTAAATGGAAAATTTAATATCTGAAAAGCATGAAGTGATGTGATAAAATTCCTTTGTCGATAACACAGAAATATAATAGTCCATTTCACTTAATTCCTTAATCACGAAATGAAATAACTCTGAATATTGCCAAGTAACTATGTTACCTTTTTTTTAGTTCTTCAATTCTTTTGCAAAGCTGTTCATCATCTTTCTTTAAAGCTCTATACTCATTCAGGGAACGGTTATATATGACCTAATAAAGAATTAGACAGGTTTCAGTAAAATGAAAAAAAAAAAAAATCCCATTCAAGTGCATTTATGCAGAAATACACATTAAAATAAAGTAATGGCCACATGAAGCCACTCCATTTTTAAAAGTCAGAAAGCAATACAAACTTCTACTTAATTACAAAACCTTGACTTTTAAAAATAAACAAACAGTATTTACATCTGTCGTGTAGTTTTTAATATTCTAGATTGGAACATCGCTCACCTCAGCTTCATTATAGGTCCTCTTCTTAGCGGTCACATCTGCTTTCAGTGCCAGACATTCTGGTGCTCGTGCATTTGTCTCCTGACTGATCTTTTCTAGTTTATCCTGAATGTCTTTGTACTTTTTTTCTGCTTCATTAAGTCGAACCTTTAAAGGAAAAAAATTATTGGAATTTTATTTTTCTTTAATAGACATAAAATTTTTTTTAAAGTTATACATAGTTCACTTTTCAATAGCAGCTTAATTACACACAAAATTTAAAACAATGAGTAAACAAACTGAATTTTATAAAATACTGTCATTTTGATTCAGCATTGAGTTATTCAACAAAGGTGTTATCTTCTGGGGATAAAAAGATATTTTAAACAACTGTCTTCAAGTAACAAATGAAGAGAGATAAAAACAATTTAGCTAAGAAACAAATACACAAACTGGCACTAGTTTGTAGACAATAATGTTTCACTAACATATATCTATTTATAATTGTGGAGGTACAGAGAAAGAACAGAACTTAAGTCTGCCAGAAAAAGTTAGAAATGTTTTCAAAGGAGAAGTAGGATTTGAGCTGAGGTTAGAAAGGTTAATCAAAATGGTCTAGAAAAAAATCAGGGCAAAGATACTAGAAGCAGATGGAAAAGCATGCAGACAGTTTAATGCCAATTTCAGGAATTAACTACTTCTGGAGCTTAAATTCAGACAGTAGTGATGGGCGATGAGATGAATGGGTTGGGGGAACTTCAATTCCATAATCGGCTTACAACATAACTCTCCTGCGAATAGGGATACAGGTTATGAACAAAGCCATATGTTATAAATCACTTTGGAGCCACAAGGAAGGCAGGGTGAAGGGGAAAATTAAAAGAAAAAGACTTCAGTAAGAATATTGTGAAGCAAAAAAATAAAGTTAAGGAGTAAAGTGGGACATTCCTAAATGGATTAAAAGGGACAAATATGAGAACTATTTAGATCAGGGATCAGCAAACTTTTTGTAGAAAGGGCCAGAAAGTATCTGCTTCAGGCTATGCGGGTCAGTCTGTCAGCGCATTCTGCTGCATAGGTTAAGTTTGAAATGTCTGAAACATGGAAACACAGATATGCAGAGATATTTGAAGAGAGTGCTCAGGAGGAAAGTCTGAATACAAAATACAGATTCAGTACCTGTCAATTTGTAAGATATTTAGGAAGCATTACAACAAACAGTAATGATACTACAGATTATTAAAACATCAATAATACAATCTGTATGTTTTTAACAAAAATTGAAGTGGGTCTAGCTATTAATGCAGACTAAACATAACCATTTAATCAGGTTAACACTAAGTCTGCTTTAGATAATATTTAAGAAACCTTCCATTCAGTGATCATTCTAAAAGTAACAGTCAAGCACATACTATGTGAAAGATTTCATGTAAGACATGGGAGGAAGCATATAAATAAGATAGTACTTACCCTTCAGAAATTTAGTTTACTATCAAGAGTGCCCAAATACTCAAATGGAGCAAATACAGAATAACATATCAATCAACCTCCACTTCCCATTTGAAAAAAAGGTGAGCATCTATCACTCAGACTGGTTTCCACTTTTAGATTTGGGGTATATCTAAACAGGAAAATGACTTGTGGCTTTCATCTACCACAAACTAAGAAACAAGATTTAAAAGAATTTGGTGAAAATTTCAGTTTCTTGTTTGAGAAATGAAAATTTGAGGTGAGGGGTGGGTGGAGCTGAACTTCCATATGCTACCTGGAGAGGGAGTAAGAAAGCCAGAGATCACTAAATATATGGAGGCTAAACCACTGCTGTTAATTTTACATACACATGTATTACCTTTGATAGGCTGACATCATAAACCTTAAAAGAAGAAATAGCTTTTGGTGGGAAGAGGGAAGAGAGGAAAAATCTAGGTATGAAAACCAAGCGTGGGAACTAAAAACTCCTAAATTAAGTAGAAAACAAATAGCTCAGTCAGTCCACACTTGGTGGTGGGGTGGGGAAGGGGGGGTGCCTATAAAGGGGAGATATGGCAGGAAGTTCTACTTTGGCATGGCAGCAGGAAAATTCCATAGCAGGAATTCCAAAATTCCATAGACTACAGTTACCTGTGAAAACAAACTAAAGATCGCTGAACTGAATTTTTTTTTTAATTGTCTATAACATTACATAGGTTTTAGGCACATAAATTTACAAATCAAAATCAGGATGTATTACATTTTGGTCACTACCAAAAGTCTAGTTTCTACCAAACACCAAAATACCGACTTTTTACCCAATTTATCAACCCTGAATTGTAAATTTTAAATGGGTGAATCGTATGGCATTTGAATTACACCTCAACAAAGCTGTCTTTAAAAAAAAAAAAAAAAGGTTGATTTTAGAGAGCTATATGGTAAAAAGTTCCAACAGAAATCTATTGCCTTTGTTTACCATTCCATCAACTTCTACCTCTAGCCTAGGTGGAAGACTCCTATGTTTTGTTTTGTTTTGTTTTGTTTAAATCTTCAATAGCACCATTTCTACGTGGGCTCTTTTAAATCTCAGGATAAAATTAACTTTAATATTTTATCCTGTATGTGCTCCACCTATAGATTCTGGGCGCTAAATCTCAGTTCCCTGAAAGTTCTATAGCAATGTCTGGGCATTGTGTTCAGTTCTGAATTCCTACACTTCATGATACTGAGCTTCGATGCTATTCTAATTGATATTAATCCACAGCCATTTTATGTTTCTAATTCTTAATGAACCCAAGAGAAAAAAAAAAGCTTCATGCTCTAATCTCTACTGGGTAACAAAAGACCACTGTCCACACACATGGACTGACCACATCTCAGTCTCAGACGGCTGATCACACCCAAACACAATACCGCTCTTAGACGACAGATGTCACAAGAGTCCCGAAAATCCTAAATTTAGGTTACTTGAGTAATACAAGTGCAGATAAGTGTAAGGTTGAAGCCACTATTTTTGGAAATCATCAATAGCCTAGTATCAGCAATCTCAAGACTCAACAGTAAAACTGTATTCAAAAAACCTGCAATTACCTGCTGTTCTTCCATTTTCCTGTCAAGCCTGGCAGCGCGCTCTTCTCCGATTTTGATATTATCTCTGATAGCATTCAATTGCTTTTCAATTTCATTGACCTAAAAAATTATATACCAAGTCACGTATATCATATAAGAGCCTAAAGCAACCAAATATACTATGTTACCACAAATACATGCAAGTAAGGAAGGAAATGAGAATTACCACTGCCCAAGCCATTTCATGTTTCAGGTATTCTAGATTGGTCTTCATTGTACTTAAACCAGCAATACTTTGAAATCGTTCTTCTTTCTCCAAACACTGGCGCTTGAGTTCAGTAAGTCGCTTAAAAAAGAAAAAAGGATATATTTCTTACTAACAGTGAAAAGGCAAAACTTTTTACCGGTATATTTCTTTTGAATACGTTGCCCCAAAAAAAAGGTTTGCTGAAAAAGATTTGCTAGGAAATGACCTCTTTAAGCTGAAAAAACTTTTTTTTGGCTCTTTGGTATACTTATACTAGGTAAAATGATTTTGCTAATTTCTGCACTATGAAAATGGCCAAACGGTCTTCAAGTGAAGAGCAAAGGAATAAAATGTTCAAGACCATACAACTTCAAACAAATTCCAGAATTCAGCTTCCTATTTCTCTCAATTGCATACCTGATAGATAGATTAGTCTGTACTTGGCAATGAATACACCAGCACTCATTCCAAATGAGTACCTACTAGAATGGAAGGTTCAGAAGGAATTTATTTCCAAAACTCAGAGTTAAGTTACAGTTTTTTAATCTAAGTTCTCTTAATAATAAACAAAACCATCAAATGAATATTAAATCTAATAACATGAAAATACCTTCTGGAATGGCTTATATTCCACGTTTTAAGTAGACTTATACTCTACACTATAGGAATTTGATCTGAAAAATACTGGCAAACCTCTTCTCCTTGATTTATCTGTTCTTTTGTTCTTTCTTTTGTTTCCATAATGTATGAATAGTCTTCCTTCATTTGTTCAAGTTGCGTTGCTTTCATGAAGAACTACATCAACAATAGGAAAATCAGAATTAAGAGTTTGTAAACTTCCATGGAACTGTGAAAAAACAGAATTTGGTCTCCAGAAACTTACAGACCCATTATGTAAAAAGACATACTCAAGCAAGTACGTAGCAACACAAAATAACATGTCTTATTTCAGCCCCCAAATTTAGTTAACCAGCTATGTTCACATCTTCATTTTTCTTTGCAAAAGCTCTGACAACCAAATGAAAGAAAACATGTTTTGGTGTAACAATATGCTACTTTCAAATTTTTACTGATTCTTCCATTCTTTAAGCAAATATGAAAACAGAAAACATCCATATCCTTGCCTCAGCACATCTTCAATTTTTAAAATAGTAAACACTAAAACCCAATAAAAATTTACAGTTAAGTTTTACAATCGAGTACTTTGTTCTCTTTGTACGTTTTAAGTAATTTAAGGCTTAAAAGTTACTAGGCATGTATGACCAATCATTCCCTTATATCCTTGTATTTCCTTAAAGGTTAATTTTTGGAAAATAATAATCTACTATCTCCCATAATTGAAAGTCAAAATGCGGAAGATTTGCCAAGAAAATTACACTTCCATCTTACTTAACAATTTCATAAATTAATCCTTACAATATTTTTCGCAAATAGATGTCTTAGAAAGTACCCAACATTTACTATGTTAGCAAGAATAAAGTTTCTAGGTAGATATATGCTCATCTATAAATGTGTTCTTTTGGGCTAAGTTTGTATTTACTTTGTATTTGTCGCCCTCATTTTTAGACTGCAAGAACTGTTTGCTCATCTCTTGTGTTAAAACAGAAACTGGATTATCCACCTGAAACAAACAAAAAAGGTTAATCAAAATTATTTCACTTTAATGCCTCAAAAAGAAATGAACTAAATTACACATTACAATTGACCTATGGTGGCATCAAGAGGGCTAAGTACTAGCCAATGTTATAGCATTAGGGTAAACTGTAAGAAAATAATTAGAAATTCTTAGTGAAGAGAAAATGCTTCAATATTTCATGATACTAAAATAGCTATAGTTGAAATGAAATACTCTGCATTACACGGAGGCACAAGCACAAAGCACCCCTATGCAACTGGTACCACCAGACAACAGAGTTGGACAAAATCTCAGCAAGGCAGGCAGCTGACTTGGGTTCTTGGCTGGACTTTCTCTAACCTGCTATGTCACTTCGGACAAGTTGGTTTCACCAGGTAAATAGAAAAGTCCAGCCTGGTCATTTCTAATTAGAATTATGATTACAAATACTGTTCATTTTTCTCACAGCATTTCTTCGTATTTCCCATTTATTGTTACTTCTTCAGGAAGTTATTATAAAACAAATGGAAATGAAGGTCCTGGATTAGATGATTGCTAATGACAATTCCAGATTAATGTTACAGGTTTAGGTGTGCCCTATTTCCAATTATTCAGTTAAAATATCTTTGCAGGAAGGACTTTTTTGTTTGTTCTATTTATGCATACAAGAGCTGAGGTGTAGGCCAGAGGTGCAGGTGGTGGGGGCTGAGAGGATTCACCAGAGAGAGAGTGGGGAACAGAACAGGCAGATCCACTGAAATACACTGCTGAGGGGAGCAGTGGGCAAGACAGGAGAGGGCTACTGCACCATGTGGGTCAGCTCCCTTGCTGGGGATAGAACTCGGGATCAAACTCATGCTGCAGTGGCTGCAGATAGCTTCAGAGTGCTGAGACTTAACTCCTTGTGCCACCAGGGAGGCCCCCTTTGCAGGAAGGACTTATGCCTAGTCCCCTATAGATATGGTCAGTAACTCTGACATGCATAAAGAAATGCTTTATCCTTCTAGAATAAATTTCCTTTCTACAAGAAGCCAGCCCCTGAGTTTAGGTAACTAGGATGCTACCCTAACTAGGGCAGAAGACAGTAAGCTTCAAAGACTTTATTAATATAAATTCTAGCACTACCAATTATACACTTGGTGTTTTTGAATGACTTCTCTATTGAATTAAAGAGTTATGTATTGAAAATTATTGTGAATTAGTAAGTTTTAAGGAACTTCTCTAACAAGAGTTATACATATTCTTCCTATGGTCAATTTACTTGAGGCCATTTTAATTCTTTATAGAGGACAAATGAAATCACACAAACGAAGAAACCAAACAGCTGCATTAATCACTCTGAAACACAAATTTAGCAATTACCTGTATGTTAAAATGATCAAGAATTGCAATCAGTTCTTCTTTCCTAGTAGAGACCACGGTGCCTAGTTATGAGAAACACATAAAATGACCAGACTGCTGCTAGGACAATACTACAGAAAAAGGAAGGAGCAGTTATTTATAAATGTAACTACTAGTCATGCTTCCATTACGTCATCACAAAAGGCAGCACTGGGGTCACACTCCTGAGGACTGGGTGACAACTTATCACCACCAGGGACACAGAGGACGGAGCAGCATCTGGACAGTTTTCTTTTCCTTTTCATTGCTCTCTTCAGCAAATTAATGTTCACTTCCTTTTCCTTTTGTGTTTTTCCACCTTTTGTTAACTATTTCTTTCCACGTGTTAGAAAAACTATAGAGGTAAAAGGAGGTCTGTCTGTGAGTATAAACTGGCATAGCCGATTTCACACAGACCCCATTTCTGTTAATCATGGGTTTCGCTGTAGAATGTCCTATGGTAAAACAACTAAAACAACTACAGTGTGTGTGTGTGTGTGTGTGTAAACGTGTATGTACACATATTTGCATCCAACCAAGCATAAGAGGTTTCAAGAGAACAAGTATCCTTTCAATGATTATCAGCACAATCACTTAACTATTTAACTGGTTATTTACTAATATTTTATATGAAATGGAAAGAAATTCATAGCAAACCTGTTTGACTTTTTAGTTTATAAGATCGACTTCCATCCATGCTGATGTGTTGCTGCACAATTATGGAGTCACCATACACATTTGCTCGATAGGCATCATCTCCCCTGTTCCTTAATGTTATTGAGATATCTGCTGAGCTAAAACGATAAGGTCAGGCTAAGCCAAATGAAGGAACAGTACAATTACAATACTAGGTGTTACTATAATGTTTACAATCTTCAAGTATTTGGTTAATTCATTTGAAAGTGAGTTTTATACTGGAAGTTAATGGCTGACTGGTAACTAAAGAATAATGTTAAAAATCGTCACACCCAGGAAAAAAAAATGAGAGTAAGAGCAGCTTTATAAAAAAGAGAAAAAAACACCTCACTTTTCTATCCATGATAGAAATGCCACATTTCACAAAAACCACTAATGTTTTGGTTATACCAGATCATGTGGGTCACACATTTTACTGTAAGTAAGAGGCAGTCAATGTCACACTGCCTGGTGACTCTGAGTTCTATAACGAAGCATCATGCTGACTGCAGGTCCTCAAGCAGGATGAAGAATTACAGTGAAATAATAATACTCTCTAAGAGGATTAGAATCAAGGGAAGCAACTTCAGTTTCTCAATTAACTGTTAATAAAAAAGGGAAAGTATTTAATATGAAGAAATGTAAACTGAAATTCAAAATTCCTGAAAGCTTTGTTGATATTTATTACAGCAGAATCAGCTTAAAAATTTTAAAGATGTTTTAAATTTATAGTCAAGACATTTGAATGTATTACGGGAGGAAAAGCAATATTTCTCTTCTCTCAGCTTCTGTTAAAAATAAGACTTGTAAGATAATCAAAAAAATGTTAAAAAACACATTAATAAACACATACCTTAAACACACTGTTTTAACATGAAAACAAACAGTATTTTCTCTGGCTATTAGATTAACTTCCAAGATAACCTTCATTGGTAATTAAATGACATCTTTACTAGAACAAATTGTTTTCTATTTTGTAATCATATTCCAAAACTGTTCCCAGTTGCAGAAAAGTAGGAAAAAATACCAAGATGGACTTCCCTGTAACTGATACTAAACCAGACACACTGAAGTGTCTCCTCTGCGCTCCCTCTGTGCTCTCTTCTGAGAAGGAGCCCTAGCAGAAAGAGGGCTTAGTCGCCACATCAATCCCTGTCTTAATCCCCAGGAATTGAGCTATAGAAATAGGACACTAAATGATAAGCCAGAAAAACTGGTAAAATCCAAATAAGGTCTGTAATTTAGTCAATAATGTTCGATCAGTGTTAACGAAATAGTGCTGATAAGAGTACCTTAGTTATTATTTAAGATGTCAACGTCAAGGGAACTGGATGAAGGGTACAAAGGAAACTGCATTATCTTTGCGACATTTCTGGAAAACTGAAATTATTTCAAAGTGCAAAGCTTTTGTTTTTAAAAAGATTTATTTATTTATGTTTATAAGAGCTGAGGTGTAGGCTAGAGGTGTGTGTGTGTGGGGGGGGGGGGGTTGAGAAGATTCCCCAGAGACAGAGTGGAGAGCAGAACAGGCAGATCTACTGAAATACCCTGCTGAGGGGAGCAGCAGCCGAGACAGGAGAGGTCTGCTGCGCCATGTGGGAAGCTCCCTGGCCGGGGATCGAACTTGTGCTGCAGTGGCTGCTGAGAGCTTCATAGTGCTGAGACTTAACCCCCTGCACCACCAGGAAGGCCCCAAAGTGCAAAGCTTTTAAACAAACTCAAGTTTAACAACTTGAGTTAAACTCAACAAACTCAAAACACAACCAAGTAGAGAACCAATGATTCCTTGAACTATAGTTAGGAGGCCTTCGGAATTAGAAAAACCAATTGTAGGCATTACACTCTGATGAGTAAATACACAGTCTGCAGAGACTATAGCGAGAAACAGGAACACACAAAAAGGTGAACTCTCAGGAAACCACAAAGACAGACCAATAGACACAAACCCAGACGCTGGCAGTGCCAGCACAGGAACACTTCTTACACACACAAATGCGGCACCAAGATACCTAGTAACAAACACTCAGGTAAACAGTGAGAAAGAGCTCACATATGTCAGACTATGCGAGAGAGAAACACATTCGCAGAGCTCACACCTCTTGAGGAGGAGGAGGAGGAGGAGAGCTTAACACAAGCACAATTACACAAAGAGGGTGGGCTGGGGCGGGAAGGTGTAGAGGAGGAGCTGAGCACAGACCAACCGCAGGGAGAGAAAGAGAGGCCTAGAGACCAAGACACAGGAAAAGCCAGAGACACAAAAAGGAAAGACCCTGAGACAGAAGCTATTTGCTTCTGAGGTCTCTCAATTCCCGCCCCTCATGAGACCCAATTTACCTCCTCCTGGCAGATCTTACTATTCAGCTCCTTATCTAGGCCAGCGTGTATGCAAACGCTTCTTAATGGGAAATGCCTAATTGAGACATACGTGCTCCTGAAAAGTTTTAACAGATGGGATTTTTAAAAGTTTTCCAAGATGAATCTCAATAATGGTCAGATTAAAAACCACTAACTAAAGTATGGTGGGCTAGGGCAGTCAGCCCACATTATGGAACAAAAGATATTTCACTTCATTAACTAGTATAATTACCCAGTATTAAGTGAACGTACCCCATAAAAACACTCAAAGAGTATAATGATTACTGCATTTGCTTCCTGGATTATCACACATGTCTCTTGGCTAGAAAACACCTACTTTATTATCTTCATCCCTAGCTACTCCTTACACTTAGAAGCTATCTTCAGTATACCGATACCTTCAGAGGGACTGGTATCCTGCTTCTGTAAGGATTTAATAAGAAGGGAAAGTTACTCAAAAAATTAAGGTTTAAGAAAAAAAGTCGCACACTAACTGCTAGAAGCCCTGCACAGGCAGTCAGACAGTCTCCCCCCACCACACTCCCGCAGCGGCTGATGCTGAAGCCCTCAAGTGGAGAGAGACTATCAGGAGAGTTCCTGCAGAATGACAAACAAGCAGTGCCACAAGAATGTGGCTTCTTTCTTCACTCTGGAAGCGCCTATGTGCACAGAAGGAAATGACACCAACAGGAGGAGGGACAGGGAAAACAAGATGCCTTGCAAAAATACAGTGCAAATCTGCACCTTCCCTGGGAGGCCAGCTCATCTGCAGTTCAGTTTTATAGCCCTGGCTAAATAAACCAGGAACATACAGCAGGAATATGAGTTTTCATCCTTCCCTAACCCACTCCTTCAAGGCCTCAGCTGATGTGGACTGGTGCAAAGCTCCCATCACCAAAACTAGTATTAGGAAAGACAAGGGAGGGAACAGAGCATGAGTGTGTTCAAGAACAAGAGCAGCTGGGAGCATGACGCCCTGGGGCACTGGGAAAGGTTTTCACAGCAGCAGGAACAGTAGAATTCATTCATCATCCTAGAAACACTGCAGAGGGCTGGTGGATAATCAACAGGTAAAGGGCCTCAAGGCACAGTTCTGACTTCATTTAACCAAATTAGGAAATCATCTCCCCCCTCATCCCCAAAAAGGGGGTCCAAAACCCACCTATCACAAATGGGGGAATGTAATTAACTGGCAAAGTTCCATGGAGCTGATTCTGTAAAAGAGTAATGACAGACTCAGAGACTATAAAACGAGGGGAATTTTGTAAATATCAAGTGCTTTAAATAAGGCAGGAATAACAAGAGGAATAGTAATGAGTTCCAAAAAGCTGTTTCTATACTTTTTCAGATAAGGTCAGTTAAAAGAAAACTGTGCTCAACTATTACCATCTCTGTTAAAAATATATTCACGTGCCCATCTATAGGCAGCTGTGTTCTCAAAGTTGTTGTTTGTGCAAGCTGGTCTCCTGCTTGTAAAGCTATTCTGAGAACAAGTTTCAGAAGGGAATTTCAGGGGCCTCCCTGGTGGCGCAGCGGTTGAGCACTGCGCTGTGGAGCTGTTGGCAGCGAGTTCGACGCCCAGCCAGGGAGATGGTGTGGCAGACCTCTCCTGCCTCACCCGCTGCTCCCCTCAGCAGTGTATTTCTGATCTGCCTGTTCTGCTCCCCGCTCTGTCTCTGGTAAACCCTCTCACCGCCCCACGCCTCTGGACTGTACCCCAGCTTGTATGTATAAATAAATAAATCTTAAAAAAAAAAAAAAAAAGAAAGAAGGGAATTTCAGCTCTGGTTCAGGTACTTCCAAATGGAAAATAAAAGTATGTATTTGAGACTAAGATATTTAATGGTAGATAAAAATAATTTCTTTCTGAAGCTTTTATTTGAAAGAGCAGTGTGCTATGTAGCTGGGTGTACAAGATGACTGCTTAGACAACTAAGGAATATGCTGTTAAGTATGAGGAACTCAAACAGAGTTGAGCCCATTAACTAACAAGGACTGAACTGGGCCTCCCTGGTGGCTAGGGGTTAAGTCTCAGCACTATCAACAGCCTGAGTTTGATCCCCAGCCAGGGAGCTGACCCACACATGGCACACCATATGTGGGTCTCACCCACTGCTTCCCTCAGCAGTGTATTTCAGTAAATCTGTTTTGCTCTCCACTCTATCTCTGGTGAATCCTCTCACCCCTCATACCTCTGGCCTACAGATCCTCTATGCAAAAGAAAAAAAAAATATATATATATATAGAGAGAGAGAGATTAGAAAAAAGGACTAAACTAACTTTGGCTACAGACATAATATTGGTTGGGGGCTGGGGGAGGAGATCTTGCTGTCCTGGGGCCCAAATAAGATAAGGAGAGCCAGGAAACAGCCGGAGAACTGCTACCAAATAGCTCTTTTCCAAGGTCACAGCGCATGGGAAATAATTTCATGTGCATATTTCCGACTCCTGGGTTAACGTGGAACCCTGGCAGAGGGTTAAGCTTCCTCAGGCTTCTGGGAGCTACATAAGCCTGAGATCCTGATTCACGTCCTATCTCTGATTATTTTAATAATAAAATAGGGAAGAGTCAAATGCCTATGTAACACTGCGCAGAAGGAAAGTCTACTGCATGAGGAAAAAAAGGTATCATTGTAAATTATGAAAGTTCGAGAAGTTCTGGGCACTGGGCATGTGAAAGGTATGAGCAGTGGGTGCAGCCTCACACTGGAGCAAGCACGATGGAGTCTGGAACACGAAGTTACTAGGAACAAGAATCCCTTCAAAGTTAGATGGTGTGGTATTAAAAAATAGCAAAGAATCAGCCCGAAAAGAGAGTTCTAAATGGCAAAAGGCCATGAGTCTATGATGCAGCAAACTGGACAATATGTAGTCATGTGAAGGCAAGAGACAACCGAAAGAAATACAGACATAAAGATAGAGGGCAGAAATATGCCCATTCACCCAGGGTCGAGATGGATCACAAACAGACTTGGAATTGTGGTCCTCAAATCCTCAAAAAAAAAAACTCAATGGTAAACCACCTGGGTAGAGGGCATAAAATCAGAGTCAGAGAGTAGTAACACTTTTTTGGAATTCTAAAGAATGCTGGAGGCAGGAATTCTGTACAGGGAAACCTTGCCTAGTCACTCACTATGCTTCTGCCCAGAGCACACTGCAAAGACTTGATGAAGCCCTGATGTTTATAACTGTTCCCTTAAATGAAAGCACACAGAATTATCACTGGTCAGTATCCTACAAAGGTAAGAGATGTAGGAGTATTAGTGGGCAGGCTCAAGGCAACAATTAAACAGCTATCTGTCGGGAGATGATAACGGGAACAGTGGGCCACGCTGGCAACAAGAGAAAGGAATGAAAAGATATGACACATCTGTTCCAGTCCCTGGAGCCGATTCACTTCATACAATACTCGCATACACTGGCATCTAAAGTAGCTGTCTCTGACTGAAGAATTGAAAAATACACATAGGAAGTAAGCACTTACTTTTGTCCATCTTTCACAAAACCTTTTAAAGAAGATCCTCTATTAGTAGCAACTGCTTTTCCACCAAGACCAACTATGAGAGCTGTGAGTACTGCACTCTTCCCGCCTAAAGAAACAGGTTGAAGCAAGCACATTCATTAAAGAGAAAAGGTTGGCTTACATAATTTCATGCAGAAAGATTTCTGAATGAAAATGTAAAATTAATCCAACTCTGAAATAGTGCTGTAATTAAATAATAATTTTCTTCCAGTGCCAAAGCAGCAAACTTAACACTTTGTGGTTCCGCTCACGTATTAGTACATGTTTTGTCACCAGTATCAGGTGGCCGCTCATTTATTAATACGTGTTCATCTAGTCTCCGGTTTTTCATGCCACGGTGGATTTATATGGACTATTAGGAGCTATTTCTTTGATCGTACTCAGTCTAGAAGCTTTAATCTCTATGCATTTAAAATTTCATTAAAATATATCCAGTAGTTCAGGAGTTGTGTGTGTTTTATTGAATTCTTACACCATTCATGCGGCGGCATAGGAAATGGCCGGCCCCCAAGGGCTGGTAAATTTAAAGGGCACCGGGACACAAAGTGTTAAAGTTGTATGTATCATGAAATATTTATCAAATGCTTTTAGAAAAAAATTAGCACATTTCAGGAATCAAAGATGTGCCACTAAGACGGAAATGGAAAAAACAGCTGACATCTTCCCAAACTAAAACTCTCACTGTATTACCTTGACCCATTAGCTTAATAAACAAATTTATCTATTTACATATATATACTTAATTCAACTAACTTTATTATATTCTAATTTAATTACAATTTAGTTTTCCCATAAATTCTCAGAAGTCAAAATCTATCTTGAACAACTCCAGCGCAAGCTCGACCACGAACGCTGCCTGTTCCAGTCAAAGCCTCACTCTCAAAATCAGACCGTTAACAGGCACACACACATTGCTCGAATGAAGACGACAAAATAACTAGAATCAAGTATTTTACATAATATTTTGACAATTATGACCACTACTTTGAATATTCATCTTCTAGCTCTTTGAAATGTGTACTTTGCCTTCCCTAAGAGACATAAAATATCATAAGCCGAACTTCCAAAATCTCTAGCAACTACCCAAAATCTGGTGACCATTTTCTCACCTCTCTAAGCCAATTCGGTCAACTCTTACCAGTTTACGATCTTCCGAACAAACCCCAAATGAACCAGCGCACCTGTCAGTCCAAGTTATTTCCTTTCAAATCCCTGTTCGAATTCTCCCTTTTCTTCATTACCAAATTCACTACTCCCACTACTTACATTACCTCTTAAGTTTTATTAGCAAACTCACTGTTTCAAAATTTAAAGAGAAAAAAATAAGATCTAAATGCAGAGCCACCAGGCTGTCATGTCTGTCCAATGTGACCTCTCTGTGGCACTGACCCATGCATCCACCCTCTCTAGAAAACATTTTCTTCTTGACTGAGTAACAGAACGGAGAAAGCAAAGAACACCAACTAAGCACACTGTGGGGCTACACAGACCTAGTCTCATGTTCTAGCACTGTCACCAGCTGGCAAACCTGGGCAAGCCTCCTCTCCCCGTGCACTGTCAGCCAAGCTGTTGCACTCCTGCCTGGCTGGCCTACCACAGAAGCTGCCAAACTGGCCCTTTCTCCATAATGTGATCAGTTTGCTTGAAAAATCTTAACCATGCCCCATTCCTTCACTCAAAAAATTCAACTGGCTCCCTTCTGACTTCTGAATAAAACCCCCAAATCTCTATCATGGCATGCAAGAGTCTCAACATCATCGCCTACAGCCTGACTCCCCAGCGACAGCTGCCCCTCCCCAGCGTGTTCCCTGTAACACCCTGTAAGGCTGTTCTATACACATCTGCTTCTCTCTCGCAAACCTTTGCAGATGAGCAGTCTTTGCCTACGACACCTAAGTTTAGTCTTCGCCAATCAGAACCAGAGAATCTAAAATTTCATTTAAATACCTGCACGAATACCACCTGTTTTAAAGCGTTCACTGGCCACACCAGTGAGAACTGGTTCCTTTCATGGTTGGAGTCCCAGGGCACTTTATGCTCCACTACAACACTGAATAGCAGTAAGACACAGGCCTCCCTCAACCCAAGTGTGGCTAGTGTGTCTACTCTTCTACAGTATGAAATGCAAGGTAAATGCATTCCAAAGAATAAGCAGATAATGTTCACCCTTCTTGCATAAATAATGAATGTAGAGTTAACTTATTTTCTTAAATTGCAAACTGGCAGCTTCATGGTTACAAATTACTGACATAAAACTTAGATTTATCACCACTATCACCTATTTCAAAAAGTTAGCGCACTTTCAATCTCAAAGTATGGCTTCTTGTTAGCACTGCCCAAGTACTCACTTCCATTGTTGCCAACGACAAAGTTGACATTAGAACCAAATTTAAAGGGTCCAAGCATGGAATGACACATGAAATTTCTTAGCTGAATACTCTCAATTATTCCAACTTCTGCTGCAGTCTGTTAATAAAAAACAATGGAAGAAAACAATCAGTCTGTCAAATTCACTCACTATAATCACCCAAACGTTTGCTGGCAGAAAGACCAGCAGTTTGCCAATGAAAAAAAGCTACAGAAAGTAAATAATGTTAATCTCAAAATCATTAAGATAAAAATAACTGGTAATATTACATGAGTGACCACTGCTGGTGAGTCTTTAAAGGACCTAGGCTATTACATGGTTTCTTTTTTTAAAAAATAATTTTTTATTAAAGTAAAATTGGTTTATAGTACTAAGAGCAGGCGCACAGCACTGTGATTCTACATCTATAAACACTTCATCACGATTGTCATAAAAAGACTAGTTTCCACCCATCACCTTTACCTATTTCACCCACCCCCAACCCACTTTCCCCTCTGCTAACCACTAGTCTGTCTTCTGTATCTTAGGGCTTGTCTTTATTCTCTTTTGTTTGTTCCTTTATATTCCACATACAAAGTGAAGTCATATGGTATTTGTCATTCCCATCTCACTGACACCACTCAGTATAATACCCTCTAAGTCCATTCATGTTGTCACAGTGACAAGATTTCTCCTTTCATATTACTACTAGCTGAGTAGTACTCCACTGCATATACATACCACACTTTTGATCCATTCATCCACCATTGGATACCTAGGCTGTTACCTTGTTATTTTAAAGAATGCTGCATAAAGGAGCACATTATCATTTCATATTAGTGTTCTGTGTTCTTCAAATAAATGCCCAGAAATGGAATAGTTGGATATATGGTATTTCTATTCTTAGTTTTATGAGAAATTGCCATACTGCTTTCTATAGTGGTGGCATTTTACATTCCCACTGACAATGTAGAAGGTCCTCTTTTCTCCAGGACCTCACATGTTATTTCTTGCCATGCTAACAGGTGTGAGGTAATAGCCCACGGTGGTTTTGATTTGCACTCCCTAGCCAAGTATCATATGGTTAAAAGAAACAATACTAATATTGTGAGTACATAATTCTCTGTTGGGGGAGGGGCAAGTCTGTACATTGGGAGATGGATATTTAACAACAATTTAACAACATCCCTAGTCTCTATTCAACAGATTCAAGTAGCATGCACCTCCCCACCCCTAACCCAATATCCAACCATGGCTAAATACTCCGGGGGAGGGGAAAGAGCAAAATCCCCTCTGGTTGAAAACCACTGGAGAAGTGAAGTTTTCTGAAAAATAATCATTCTGCCTGTGTTGGATACTAGATTCACCTTAGACAAGTGAATTTTGAGAGATCTCGCTATATCAACTTGAGTATTTTGTCAGACATGTGGCTTTTGTACCACTTTCTCCCCATCTGCAGTTTGACCTTGTTATCCTCTTAATAGGGTCTTTGCAGAAGGAAACTTTTTAATTTCGATGAGGTCCAATTTATCAGCTTTTCATTTTCTGGCTTGAGCATTTGGTGTTAAGTCAAACAATTCTTTAGGTGTTGATCCTAAAGATTTCTTGCTTATTTCTAAAAATTTTATGGTCTTATATTTTACAGTTAAGTCTGTTACCCAATTTTGAGTTACTTTTTGTACAAGGTATGAAACTTAGGTAGAAGTACATTTTTTGGCCTATAGACATCCAACTGCTCCAGCACCATTATTAAAAAGGATCTGTGAAATGCCTTGCACCTCTGTCAGAAAAAAGTCTGTCATGATTTGTGCGGGGCTATTTCGACATTCTCTGTACCGTACCACTGAGCTTTCGCTATACCAGAGCTTACATGGTCTTGAGTACTATAAGAATGTAAGTCTTGAAAATGGGGAGAATGATTCCTGAACTTACCGTCTTCTTTTCAAAATTGCTTTAACTATTCTATTTCCATTGTCTCTTAAAAATAAATTTTTGAATAAATTTTTACCTATAAAAATTTCTTGTTATCATTTTGCTAAGTGTTTCGTTAAATCTGTGTATCACTGTAAGGAACATATGACATCTTTTTTATACTGAGTATTCCAATACACGAGTACAGAGTATCTCTCCACTTATTTAATTCTTTCTAGATTCCTTTCATCAGTATTGTATAGTTTGCAGATTACAAGTCCTCTGTGTATTTTGTCAGATTTAGACCAAGCGTTTTTTAGCAAATGGAAATGGTATTGTATTTTGAATTTCAATGTACTTGTGTTCAATGTTAGTATGTGACAACTGACCTTTTAAAAGAAACTTCTCGTATCTTGCAGCCCTGTTGAAAGCATTTTTTCTAAGTGTTTGTTTAGGGGTTTTCTTTGTTTCTTTTTTTGGTAGTTTCCTAGAGGTTTTGCATACATACATTCCTACATACTATTATGTAGATAATCAGGTCATCTGGAAATAGCGACAGTTTTATCTTTTCCTTTTCAACCTATAGCTTTTGTTTCTTTTAGCCAATTTTATACACTGGCTAGATCTTCCAGCACCAAGTTAAATAAGAGTGATGTGACCATTTTTGCATATGGGTCTTAGGAAAAGACATTCAGAGTTTCACCATTAAGTATAAAATTAATAGTTTTTTGGTCTATGCTCCTTATGTTGAAGGAATCCTCTATTCCTACTTTTCTGGGAATTTTAATCATAAGTGGATAATGAATTTTGCCAAAAGTTTTTCAGCATCCAGTGTTAGAATAATGTGATTTTCCTCCTTTGGTCTCTTAAAAGTCAACTACTCTGATTTTCACACATTGCACCAGGCTTGCATGCCTACATAAACCCCAGTTAATTATGGTATATAGTTCTTTTTATATATTGCTGAATTCTATTTGTTAATATTGTATTAAGAATTCCTGCACCCACATTTATGACATGTATTAGGACCCACTTTGTCTGGTTTTGGTATAGAGTTAATGAATTAAAAAAGTGTTCCTTCCTTTTGTGTTTTTTGGAAAAGACTGTGTAGAATTCCTGTAATTCTTCTTTACACATTTAGCACAATTCTCCAATCAAACCAACTAGGCTTGAAGATCTTTTTTTAGAGTTTTCAAATGAAAAATTAAATTTCCTTAATAGCTGGAGAGTAGTTCAAATTATTTATTTCATTAGGTGAATTACGATAGTCTGCATTTTTTGAGGAATTGGTCTTGGTCTATTACATTGTCAAATAAATGTGCACAGAATTATTAACAGCATTCCCTTAATATTCCTTTGATATTCGCAGGGCCACTGCTTCATTCATGCTTTTGGTAATGTGTGCCTTCTTTTTAATGTTTATTGAGGTAAAGTTGGTTTACACCATTGTATATATTTTAGGGGTACAGATTCACAAGTCTACAGATGTGGCTTATCTTATCACACCTACCTCCAAAGCTCCCAAATACTCCACCATAATCCAGTGGCCCTCCTCGCCACTCTATTCCCACTCTGCTTCCCTCCCCACCCTTCAGTTCTGCAGTTGAGTCAAGAGATCTCAGGAGTTTGTTTTTGTCTGCTCCTTTGCTTTGTTTCTTTATATACCACATGAGTGAAATCATCCAATATCTATCTTTCTCCTTCTAACTTATTTTTGCATAGGATAATTCTTCCCAGTTCCATCAATGTTGTCCCCAAATGGCAAGCTATTTTTTTTTTTTTTTTTTTTTTTTTTTTTTA